>JARKIE010000237.1:0-149556 GCA_029378255.1 Mycena rosella
GGGAAGGGGCGGGACCACATTGACGAAGCCTTCAGAGTTCCCAGGAGCTACGTCGAAGCCGGAAAAGCTGTTTGGTGGAACTACCAGTTGCGGCAAAGACACCCCGCGTCGAAGGTCTGGGATTGGCACCGGTAATGAGTACTTCCTGTCAGGATCTCGGGAAGTGGTATAACTTGAAGGTCCCTCTCGAGCTTGGGCGGAATCATCGATTACACTGGTCGTCCGGTGTCGTTTGAAGATTTTGGGAAACATCGGCATGGTCAACGTGAAGTGGGAGAGCGCAAGGTATGGGCGCTATTCCTACGCTCGGCCCCATCAAGACGAAAAATTCCGACAATGGGAGGTGTGCGCCTGGCGCGACTAGGACATGTCGACATTTCCCATCTGGCTCTGATAGTGATGCCGTGAGTTGCTCAAGAACGCCCTTGAGACCTCGACCCCTTCCTGAAGATGAAGTCAGCTTCTACTGAATGCGCACCTTGCCCCTGAATTCACTTTAACCTGGCTTAGTTACAGCATCTAATTTTGGCTTCCACATTCAACTTCGGTTGCAAGTCCGACCTAACTGAGTCACTTTTGTTGCTAAAAAAACGCCCGTAGAAAAACACCACGACGAGGCTCCTGTGATTTTTCAGCTCGCTTCATGTGCATGAGCGCTGGATGGGCGCTGTTCCATGCGGGCGGCCTTTCCGGTCTAAATATAGATCGGCGACGGCCTTGAAATGCGTTTATACTGCAGCGGTGGACCGTGAATCGCCAGCCCGTTACAGTTAATCGTCGTAGCAAGGACCTCAGCGCCGGTGCAAGTCCCAATCTGGAGGCGCTCAGGCGGTGGAACGTGTAATAATGCGTAAATTGTGGATTGAAATCTATGCCAGAATCATGATTGTAGATTTTCTTACAGAGGGAGATATGCAGCAAGTGTGTTAAACCGTGTCGAAATTAAGGGGCAGTCGTAAATGGGACAAGGAATTCGGTATCTCGAAAAGCGTCAAGAGGAAGACTGGAAGGTGTATACGAGCTACATCCTAGTCCGTCCACCTTGCAGGACCTTGATAAGAGAATTCAGTCCGCGAATTCGAAGGAAGAGCAACACAGCTCCCAGAGGCAGATCCCCTTGAACCTTCATGCCTCAGGACATTACTTGTCCGGCCGGTATTTTGAGCCTGCGGAAGTTCGCCTTACGTCTGCCTCAGGGAGAAGCACAGCGTATTCAAGTTGTCGGTCCGTGGAAACAGCCAACCGGGCTACCGGCAGAGGTTTTGGTTCGTCCCCGGAAAGCTCGAGCTTCGTAAATGGTCCGAAAAACTAGATTCTCTTCAATAATCCAATGCCGCAGGATGGGGAGAGCTTGGGGAGTCTGGAGAGCAGGACTTTTGAGTGCTGTGACGCCACGGGTCACGCGTGACACGCGCTTGGACCTCGAGTCCTTCGACCACGACCACGACGATGGAAAAGCCCTCGACGCAAGCCTCTCGCGTCCTCGACGCTCTCCTTGGTGCTGCAGGTGCTGCGGGCGCGTCTGAAGACGCGTCGTATAACACCCCGAAGCGTACACCTTTCCAGAACGCAAACACCCCGAATGCAGAGGCAGGCGGCTCTAACCTCAAAAAGCGTGCCCGCGCACTCGATATCGCGCGGCAAGCTCAGGAGAACTCAATGGGACAGGCTGGACCAATTGCAGACGCGAGTTTCCTATCCAGTTCGCTCAGCTCGTCTCCCCAAATCGCCGGCGGCGGCTTCCAGCTGAACTACGACCGCGACACGCCGATCCGCGCCATTGACGTGGGCGGCAATGACCAGGCGGAAAGGTATGCTGTTTTTTCTCGCGATTTTGGTTGAAATTGAGACCTATTTTTCTCTCAGAATGGCCGAATTTGTCACTCGCTCGATCGATAACCTTAGCCAGGGAATCAGCGTGAAAGACGCGATGCACGAGCTTGGACTGCAAGAGTACGTCATGCGCGCTGCTTCGTTTTCCGTGAAATCGACGCGTTACAGCCACAAGGACCTTTTGCCCGGACTCGAAGTGCGCTTGCTGCCCCACCAGGCCATCGGCGTGGCGTGGATGCTCAAGCGCGAGCGCAGCCAAGATAAGGGCGGGATCTTGGCGGACGACATGGGTGTGCGTAGCGACGTCCCTTCTTGCCATTGCACGGTGCTCACGCGTTCGCTCAGCTTGGGAAGACCGTGCAGATGATCGCGACCATGGCAATGAATCTTCCGGCACACGACGAGGAGGCCGGCACGACGCTTATCATCGTTCCCGCCGCCCTTCTACAACAGGTGCGCGCGCTCTGCTTCTTAATGCTGCACCCTGACCCGCTGCAGTGGAAAGACGAGCTCGAGACCAAGACGAACGACATGTTCAGCGTCCGGCTCCACCACGGCAAGGACAAGCTCAAGGTAAGGATCATGGTTAACGTTCGCATGTGCTTAGGACCTTCGCAGAAACCGTCTGAGGTCAAGGATTACGACGTCGTTATCACGACGTACCAGACTCTCAGCATGGACTTCCACGTCCCCAAGGACGTGGACACCACCGAAGAAGCCCAGTGGCTCTCTCGACACGGGTGCGCCTCTCCCTCTCATATCCTCGACGGTCTCACTGACAACCTGCAGCGGCGTCCTCGCGCGGAGCCGATTCTACCGCGCCATCGCCGACGAGGCGCAGTATATCCGGACGCGCTCGACCAAGGCGAGCATCAGCCTCGCACACGTCCGCGCCAAGTACCGCTGGATGCTTACGGGCACGCCCGTGACCAACACCCTGTACGCCCGCCCCCCCCCTCTGCGCTATGCGTATTGCTAACGGGAACCCAGCGCGGACCTGTACGGCCTGCTGCGTTTTGGGCGCTTTAGACCGTACAATGACTGGAATTCGTTCAACGAGCACGTCGTAAGTGCCGCGAATTCCGGGACGTGGGCGGATGGCTCAGGCGTTTTTGCAGGCGCGGGTGCAGCTCGAAGACGCGCCGCTAGCTGGCGCGCGCGCGCAGGTGATCCTGAAGCCGTTGTTGCTGCGCCGCACGAAGAATAGTACTCTCGAGGGCAAGCCGATCCTGACGCTCCCGCCCAAGGACGTCGAGATCGTAAAGCTCAAGTTCTCAGACGAAGAGCGTGAGGTAGGCCGTTCTACCCCGCCCTCGCCTCCGTGTGCTTACCTCTGCTTGAGGTGTACGACTCGTTTGAGAAGCGTACGAAGATCAGCTTGAATCGGTTCATCCGCAACGGGACGCTCGTAAAGAAGTATGTCGCGCTGCGCCCGCTGTCGTGCCTCTGTTCTGACGTGAATCGTCTAGCCATGCCGCAGTCCTGGTGCGTTTTCTTTCGCGCCGTATGCCTACAAGCTAACTCGCGGCAAGGTCATGATACTGCGCCTGCGCCAGCTTTGCTGCCACCCGTATCTTATCCTGGTTCGTCCCGCCTCGTCCGTGTGTCTGCGGCTCCGCTAACCCAGAACAGTCGATAGCGGAAGGTGAAGGGTACGGGGACCCCACCCTGCTCTTGGGCAGCGACACGGAAAAGGAGCGCGGGCGTGCGGCTAATCTTATGGGTAGACCGTGGGTCGACTCGGTAAGCCGTCCCGGAATCTTTACATTGCAGTCACTGACGGGAAGGCGGACAGGTAAAACGAAGGTGCATAACAGCCATGTATGCGTATTAGCTTCCTACCAACGTCGTTGTCGCAGGTTTCTCCTCCGGGCAAGCGCAACTGAGCTGCTCGATGACGACGACGAGGCGAATGCCCCGTCGTCAAATTGCCCGGTATGCAAAGACAGTGAGCGCCCCGTAATCTTCGTGCTCGTCCGCCACTGAGCCCCATCAGTGTTCCTCGGCGACAACGGCCGTGTCCTGCCCTGCGGGCACGAAATCTGCTTCGGTTCGTCTACTTCACCGTTATCGGCTCTGATCCTGACTTGATGTAGACTGCACCCTCGACCTCAGCAACTCGCCGATCGCGCACGACGGTGTATTGTGCGTCCTCTGCTTCTTTTTGTTTTGGCCGTGCACTCATTCTTTGCTTCCAGCGGCGAGGGCAGCGAAAAGCAGAATCTCGAGATGGAGAAGGAGTACGAGAACGCGGCGGCCAAGGGCCTGCGGCCTTGTGCGCCTTTTCCCTTTCCATCGCTGTCCCACACTCACGCCCTGCAGGCCCGACGTGCCACAAGATGACGGACCTCACGGCGAAGAAGGTGTTCAAGTCGGCGGCGTTCGAGCCGAGCGAGGAGGAGCTGCAGCAGCACGCGCGGTCGAAGCGCGAGGCGAAACGCCCGCGGTACAACTGGGGCGACGACGTGAAGGTGCGCGTGGTGCCGCAGAAGGCGTTCGAGGACCGGTGCTTCGACTCGGACTCGGACGACGATATGCCGGACGCGCCGCTGCTTGGGGCGCTGAAGAAGGAGGAGGAGGAGGTATGCATGCATTTCTCGGCCGCCGAATCTGGCTGAGCTGTACAGGAGGACTCGATTTCCGCGGGGAAGAAGGGCAAGGGGAAGGGGAAGGCGTCGCCGCGGGGCAAGGGCAAGGGCAAGACGGGCGGCGAGGAGGACGACGTAGACATGCCGTCCGCCGCGGTGCTCTCGAACTGGGGGCGCGGCGACAACGACCTCGAGCCGAGCAGCAAGATGCTCGCGATGATGGACATGCTAAAGCAGTGGGACGCGAGCGGGGACAAGACGATCTGCTATTCGCAGTGTATCTCGTTTCCGTGGTGTATGCTTTCGGCTGGCTGACATGGGCGCGCAGGGACATCGATGCTCGACCTCATCGAGATTCTGTTCTCGCGCCATGGGATCCGCAGTCTCAGGTTTGACGGGAAGATGGATCGCGCGCAGCGCGATGCGGTGCTGGCGACCTTTAAAAAGTCGGGCGGGCCGAAGGTCATTCTCATTAGGTCCGTCTTTCGCTGGTCTTTTCGCTGGGCTGCGACTGACTCGCGGGTATATAGCACCAAGGCCGGAAGTGTTGGGTAATTATGGGCTTCATCGGACGCTAGACCTAAGCTCACAGTCGTATAGCCTGAATCTGGTCTCGGCGAACCGTATCATCAAGTGCGTATCATCTTTGTGCGTTTCGAGCTGTCGTTGATGTGTTTTCCAGCATGGACCTGAGGTACAGAGACCTCATTCATCTTTTGGGCGGCGCTGACCTTCATGTAGCTGGAACGCCGCCGCCGAGGAGCAGGCATACAGCCGTTGCCACCGTATTGGCCAAGACAAAGACGTATGGGTCAAACGACTCGTGGTCGAGAATACCATAGAGGAGCGGTACGATTCCCTCCTCGTGCTTTTCGCGCCTGCTGACCCGGTGCCCACAGCATGCTCCAGCTGCAGGACGTCAAAGTCGGGCTTTCCGACGCCGCGCTCGGGGAGGGCACGGGCGGCAGCCTGCACAAGATGAGTGTCAAGGATATAAAACAGGTACGCACTCCGCCTGCACTGTTCCTGCTCGTTGTTGAGGAGTTTGTTACACTCGCAGTTGTTTGGGATGGCGCCGGGGCCCGACTCGCCGCCGGGCAGGAATTCCTAAGGGGCGCAGTTCAAGCTTAAGTGGGAAGCTGGGAGATATACCCTTTCTAATTTTTTTTATTGTCGCCGTCGCTTATAATCTTAAGTTTCTTCGTAAGTGTACTATAGGAATCATTGGTTCGCGTCCTTCTGGCGGCTGCGCAAAGCGGCAGGCCTAAAGTTTCTACCCTTGTGATGCCGCATCGAAGCCACGAACTTGATTTCCATACGTTTGCCTCCGCCTTGGAATATTCCTTCCTTCCTTCCTTCCTTCCTTCCTTCCTTCCTTCCCTGCTTCTTCCTTCAGTTCCTTCCTCGCACCTCGATATTATGATTCGACCAAAAACACATGCCCACTCTGAGACTTCTTTTTTATTTATTTTAAAACGGTCAAAGCTAGAAATACGGCGCAGATCGGCCGAGTCGGTCCGATGGTCCTACACTTTCTCCCACCATCCCACGAGGATACACTCCTCCTCCAGGATACACCCTATACCTCTCGACTTCCTTCGCGCGCGACATATTTCATCAACTTCGCGCAGTGCCCCCGCTCCACCTCAGGCACGGCCGGAACTAAACGCGGCGGCCTGCTTCTTCCGTCGCCTACCAGAATATTTTTTTTCGCCGCACGGGCCCTGTTCCAGTAAATTTCAGTCTCACCCGGAGAATCAGAAAACCTTCTGACAGAACGCTTATCGTGAAGTGGTTATGCTTCCGTTGATGCTGCCTTAGTTTATCTTTCTGGACGACCACCATGACAAGTGCGCCGACGAGTTTTTTCGTGGGATCGGCCTCCAGCGGCCAGAGTGTTCGAGATGCAATCGCGTCCTGTGCGTACCCGTCTTGACACCCAGCGTTTTTCGCTAAACTCCGCTCACAGACCGCAGAGCACAATATCTCGTCGTTGGGTCCAATGTTGCCTCGGTGTCCGATAACTCGGACCCGTTCTCAGATGAGGAAGCAGGGGTCGGGATTGTCGACCAGGATATGGAAGAAGAGATCATCGAGCGACCCGCGAACGTGTCCCCGGAGTCGGAGGGCCTTATCGGCGAATTCGATTGGGATGAGACACTCTCAGAACCGGCGGAGAGCCCTACCACCCCGAGACCCACCCTGCCCTTTTCACGAAAAGTTGCCCCGCCATTGGGCACACGGCCCACGGAACGAACCGAACGCACCCCGCTTTTGCGCAAGACCATCTCGTTCACGGACGTCCCTCATCCGAGACGCACGTACACGAACGACACTCTAACGGTGCCCCATGCGGGCCCCTCGAGTTTCCCGGGACACTCTCCCGAGTCGCGCCGCCGCTCATCCGCTGCATCAGCCATGAAATACCATTACGGAGGGCAGAGTACCTTTGGGCAAACAGTGCGTCGTCTGACACTCTTCCACGTCGTACGCTCATCTTCACCTGCAGCTCTTCAACTCTATTGCCATTTTACTAGGGATCGGGATGCTGTCCGAGCCACTAGCCTTCGCTTACGCGGGCTGGGGCATGGGCCTCGCCCTTATTATCTTCTACGGCTTCATCAGCTGCTACACGTATGTCCCCGCCGCTCAACGCATCTACCCGTCGCTCACGCGACCGCAGTGCAAAAATTCTCGCAGGAATAATCCTGTCGGATCCGCGCCTCCGGTCCTATGCCGATATAGGACGGAAAGCCTTTGGGCCCCGGTCCACCGTCGTCATCAGCATATTGTTTTGCTTGGAGCTCTTCGCTGTCAGGTACGTTTGCCGCTCGCAGTTGTATAGCAAACTAACCTCTCCCAGTGTCATTCTCGTCACCTTGTATGCCGATTCTCTGCATTCTCTCATCCCGCGATATTCATCCGATACCTACAAGCTGTGGGGCATTCTCATGTAAGAATATTCATTCTCTTTCCAGGCTTCCTGCTCACGCGCCCTGCAGCTTGATTCCCACTGTATTTCTGCCGCTCTCCTTGCTATCATATACCAGTATCCTTGGCATCATCTCGACGATCTTTGTGGTCATCGTTATCCTCGTGGATGGGGTCTCCAAAACCGAATCGCCGGGAAGCCTGTGGAGTCCCGCAGAAACGTCGATCGGCATCGACAACTGGAATCATCTTGGGATCGCGTTTGGGCTGTTCATGGCCGGGGTGCGTCTCTCGAATTCCGCGGCAGCTCGCTCTGACCTATATACCTAGTTTTCTGGCCACGCCGTCATTCCTTCGTTGGCCAGGGACATGGTCGATCCGAGCGAATTTAATAGAATGATAAATTGGGCATTTGTGCGTGTATTATCTGTCTGCTGAGTCCCTTCATTAACCCCAGCTCTGCAGATAGTTGCCACGTCCATCTACACCCTAATCGCATGCACCGGATACCTAATGTTTGGCAATTCTGTCAGCGCAGAGGTGTGTTACCATCGACGTACTACAGTGCATCCTTTTCTGACGTTGTTCTCGCGTAGATCAGCATGGACCTCCTCAGCACGCCAGGCTACAACACAGCCTTGAACGAAGCCGCGCTGTGGATGCTTGTTCTGAGCCCGCTGTAAGCCTCTCGCTCTTATCATTATTTCCTCTTCCTGACAACCCCACAGATCGAAATTCGCTCTGACGACCCAGCCGCTCAACACCGCGATCCAAATCCTCCTGGGGATCGACCGCCCGCTGAGCTCGCCCGAGGAGCTCGCCACGAAGCTGTCCGCGCCGCAGCACGGCTCGCGCATCACCCTCAAAGCCGCGCTTGGCGTCCTGCAGCGCATCACCGTCACGCTTCTCTCCGTCACCGTCTCCATCCTCGTCCCCGAGTTCAGCGCAGCCAGTATGTTCCTCCTTTTTCCTGCCCCCCGCGGAGCTGACGCGCACGCGCATAGTGGCGTTCCTGGGCTCGTTCTCCGCGTTCGTGCTGTGTGTAATTGGGCCGATTGCGGCGAAGGTGGCGATTAATGGGCGGTGTGGGGTCTTCGATGGGTTTGTTATGGCGCTTGCGGTGGTGATGGGCGTGTGGGGTACGGGTGCGGCTTTCCTGGATGCATGATAATTTCGATTGCGTACGACTGGAATACATGCGCAGAATTCACGAAGAGCAATCGGCTGACCGGTCCGAGCTGCGCCATCACGATGGCTCACGCTTTAGATTCATACAAAGCCTCTTGATTTCTTCGACCATCTTCTTTCTTTTGATCTTCCTTCAGCGATTTCTTCGCTTCAAAGTGCGCCGGTAAACGTTCACGGAGTACTTATGCCTCCGGGCAATCAGCGGAGCGCTGAATTTCGAGTCCCTTTGGATTTTCCCGTGATGTCGGGCAATAGCGACTTGACGTTGAAGGAGTGCTGACTGTGGGTGCACGAGTTTCGACGCCCGAGTATAAATATTGCGGCAAATGAAGGCTCTTGGTATCGCCACCCGCACCCTTTTCTGCACCCTTTGTCCTCCTACCCTCGTGTAAACTGCGATGCCGAAATTCAACCCCCTCAAAGATATACCCTCGCTCTCCGGCAAAGTCGCAATCGTGACGGGTGGAAAGTACGCGCTCCTTTAATCCACTCGATTCGCCAATCCTGACGTTGGTTAGCCGTGGAATGGGGTTCCACCTTACCCAGCAGCTGGCGAACCACGGCGCGAAGGTGTACTTGGCCGCGCGGTCCGAGGATTCTGCCCAGGTAAGACTGGTTGCATACGCACTTGTTTCTTGCTAACGCAGACTATCTCCGCCAGACAGCCATCTCCCGGATAGAGAGCGAAAACCCGACGCTCCAAGGACAGAATCGGATTGTTTTTCTGCAGCTTGATCTTGGGACCCTCGACGGCGCGCGGCGGGCTGCTGAGCAGTACTTGACGCGTGAATCTCGAGTCGACATTTTGAGTGAGTCTTCTCTGCATATTCTCTGACGCACTCCCCTAATGATTTGGACGCTAGTCCACAATGCCGCCCTGTATGCGTTCAAGTTCCGAAAAATGGTTTAATAGTATCTAATTATTTGGTTCCAGCATGAGCCATGGCTACGAGAAGACGGCGGACGGCGTGGAGGATTGTTTCGCTGTCAAGTCAGTAGCCCCTTTATTCTATCGGCACTCTTATTACTTACTGCGGTTAATTCTAGCCACTTGGCACCCTTTGTATTCACTCAAGGCCTTCTTCCGCTCTTGATATCCACGTCGAAGGAACCGGACTCGGATGTTCGCGTCGTGACGGTACGTCTGCTGCCTGAACAGAACTGTACTTCGCCTAATTGCCGTGCAGATTGCGTCGGCGGTCCACTCATTCGCGCCGTCCGGTGGGAAATTCCTCACCTTGGAGGAAATCAATGACCCTCTCGGACCCGTCGACTCTCCGAACGGGATCAAGTCCAGATACGCGCGATATGGTACTGTTTTTTTCCTCCCCGTATCATCGAAGCATGCGCTGATATTCCGTTGATAGCCCGCTCCAAACTCGCCAACATCCTCTTTGTGAAGGAGCTCCAGAAGCACCTCGACGATGCGTCCTCTCCGGCGGTCTCGACGTCGGTCGACCCCGGAGGCGTCGCAACGGATACCGTGCTGACGGCGCAGAACAACGTCCCGTTGGTGGGTCCGCTGCTCCGGTTTGCGATCTCGAAACTGGCGAGGAGCCCGCTGGATGGCGCGGCGACCGCCTTGTTCGCGGCGACGTCGCCCGATGTTGCGCGCAGGCGGGTGGAATTCAAGGGGGCGTTTGTGTCTGACTTTGGAGCTATCGGGCAGGCGAGCAAGGATGGGGAGAATCTGGCGCTTGCGGGAAAATTATGGGCGGCGACGGCGGAGATGAGCGCGAAGATTTTGTCTGATGGCTCAGGTAGTCTGTCGTAGAGAGACACTTCAAGCGGAGGCTCTTATTCGTTTTTGAGAGAACCTCTCGGGAACATTTATTGAACATTTGAACCAGCCATCAAAAATATCAAAGGTAATCATTCTCTTGCTGCCGTCAGTCCACTGGTACCAATGTTGAACTCAACTCGACGAAAGCTCGCCAGCCTGGCAGCGGCCAGAGAACTTGAAAAGGGGGAAAATAACAAGCGAATCTGCTTCCGTACAAATTTAAAAACTCAGACGTATCCTGAATGAGATGAGTCGCTCTGCAATCGCCGTAACGAAAGTGAAGAGCTTGAAGTTGAATGGAAGGCCGGCGATCACTGGGTTACCGCTGCTAAATTATCCCCATCGGCCTTGCCTCACACCATCATGCCGTCTACCTCGTATCAGGACTTTGAATCCCTCGCAAGCTCGACTCTACGTTTCTACTTGAATGGCTCACCTATTGTTCTTGACGGCAACTCGTTCGACCCAGATTCCACCTTGTTGGACTTCATTCGCTCGCAAGGACAGGGATTTACCGGGACGAAGTTGGGGTGCGGAGAGGGAGGGTGTGGCGCGTGTACAGTGGTTATACAGTCCCGGGATCCTGCAACACAGCAGATTCAGTGAGTTTCTTCTTTACATTGGCCAGAACGGAGCTTACCCGCCGCATTACAAGACACCTCGCCGTCAATGCTTGTTTAGCGCCTATTATCTCCGTCGATGGGAAGCACGTAATCACGGTCGAGGGCGTCGGGAGCCCAGAGAATCCCCATCCAATTCAGGAGAGGTTGTGGAAGCTTAGCGGCAGCCAGTGTGGTTTCTGCACTCCTGGTGTGTAACTTGTATTCACAGAAACTATATCTAACTTCGCCTGGAAGGGATCATAATGTCCCTGTATGCGCTTGTCCGGAATGCCGCTTACCGCGGCTCCCTGTCCACTGCGGATGTCGAGCTGGATGGTGTTCTGGATGGAAATCTATGTCGATGCACGGGCTATAAACCTATCCTGGATGCTGCAAAGACGTTTGTAGGAGAGTACGCAGCCGGAAAGGCTAACGGTGGTGCGTTTATATTTAATTAATGGTGTCCGACCATAATAGACACCAAGATTCAGATCCCATTATTCCAATCAACTTTGAGGCCGCGAACCTTGACCACACCGACTGCTGCAGCAATCCAGGCAAGCATTGACTTGATTCCCCGATGCTTGTCTTATCTTCTCCAGCTCCAAGCATGAAGGGCTGCGGCCGAGCCGACTGTTGCCAACTGTCGAAAGATTCAAATACAGATTCGAACTCGCTTCCCTCAAAATTCCCGCGGTTCAAGCTCAAGCCATACAAAGTCGGCACAGAGCTCATATACCCGCCCTCTCTCACAAAACAAACCCTCTCGCCGCTCAAGTTTGGTTCTACTTCGCGCCAATGGCTGCGCCCCACCACGCTGGCCCAGCTGCTCGCCATCAAGGCCCGGTACCCAGATGCCAAGCTCGTGGGTGGGTCCTCGGAAATCCAGATCGAGGTTAAGCTCAAGGCCGCCGCGTACTCTGTATCGGTGTTCGTGTCTGACATTATGGAGCTGCACGGTGTGTGGCCACCCACCGACGCACGCCGCACGTTCGAATTTGGCGCAAACCTCTCGCTCGCGGAGCTCGAATCAGCTTGCAAGGGCCTCTGTGCGGAACTCGACCCGCGCCTCGGCGGTCCAATTGAGGCTGTGCGCACCCAGCTGCGCTACTTTGCGGGGCTGCAGATTCGAAACGTCGCGTCGGTGGGCGGAAACATCGCGACTGCAAGCCCCATCTCGGATCTGAACCCAGTCTGGGTGGCCACCGGCGCGAAAGTTCTGGCGGCGAGCCCGCAGACGCCACATTTCGAACTCCCCTTGTCGAATTTCTTCACAGGATACCGAAAGACAGCTTTACCGCGCGACGCCGTCATTGTGAAGATCATCATACCTCTGAATGAGTCGGACGACAGAGAGGTCGTACAGGCGTACAAACAGGTTCGCACAATTATAGTCTGTTTAAATTTGTGTTGAAAACATGTGCAGGCCAAACGGAGAGACGACGACATTGCTATTGTTACTGCCTGTTTCGTCATGCGGGTAACTTCGGAAGGGAAGATCTCTCATGTTCGTTTGGCCTATGGGGGAATGGCGTAATTGGTTTCTTTGCTCTCATGATGTTTAGCTAACCTCCTGCAGTGCAACTGTCGTATCAGCGGTGAAAACGCAAACCATGCTGACCGGTCAGTATTCTAATTTATACTGTTATTCGACTTGCTCAACAAGGATCTCCCTGAAGGTAAATCGTTCAATTCGAAGACGCTGGAAGAAGCGCTCGATGTCCTCGGCACTGAAATGCATCTGCCGTTCAATGTTCCAGGCGGCATGGCCTCGTATCGCAAGACACTTGCTCTCAGCTTCTTCTTCAAATTCTGGAACACCGTCGGCAGCGAACTTAACCTTTCCCCTGACGTCCTGCCGTCTGCAGTTGAGCTCGAGGATATCACGAGCCTCATCCACCGCCAGTTGAGCTCCGGGCGGCACGACAACAGCGACCCATACGCACAGGAGGTCGTCGGCCGCCAAGAGCCGCACCTCTCGGGGCTCCTGCAGGCGACGGGCGCGGCGGTCTATGTTGATGACATGCCCAAGGTGGGAAACGAGCTATACGGAGCCCTCGTCCTCTCGACCCGTGCTCATGCGAAATTGCTGTCCGTCAACGCCACTGCGGCGCTCGAGATGGAGGGCGTTGTGAGCTGGGTGAGCCACGTGGACCTGCCCAATGAGCGCGCGAACTGGTGGGGCGGCACGGCGCTTGATGAAGTTTTCTTCGCGGTTGATGAGGTCGTTGCGCATGGGCAGCCGATCGGGATGGTCGTTGCGCAGACCAAGATCCTCGCGCAGAAGGCCGCGCGAGCGGTGCGGGTTGAGTACGAGGACCTGCCGCGCATCATGACGATCGAGCAGGCAATTGAGCAGGGGTCGTTCCATCCAACATATGACCGGTGGATCAAGCGCGGACGCCCGATCGAGGAGGCACTGGCGGCCTCAGACTATGTCCTGGAAGGCAAGACGCGAATGGGCGGACAGGTAAACCTTGCTCATTTTTAGCAACTTTCGCAAGGAAATGTTGACCTTGTCATTCCAGGAGCATTTTTATCTGGAGACTATGGCGGTTCTCGTGTACATACCTCTCGCCTCCGAGTCTACATAGCTGACACTTCCATAGGGTCCCCAAGCTCGAGAACGGTGAAATGGACGTATATTCGTCAACGCAGAGCCTGGCGGATGCGCAGCGATGGGTCTCCATAGCTACCGGTGTGCCCCGGAACCGAGTCGTAGCGCACGCCAAGCGCCTCGGGGGCGGTTTTGGCGGGAAGGAAACGCGAAGCTCGCATGTGCGTCTTGTTCTCTTGCTGTAAATCTCAACTCCATGTACCTCTAGGTTGCCGCTATGGCTGCGGTTGCGGCGAAGAAGACGCGCCGGCCCGTGCGCATTATGCTAGATCGGCAGGAAGACATCATGATCACCGGCCAGCGCCACCCGTGCCTTGCAAACTGGCGAGTCGGCTTTACCGCGGAGGGAAAACTGCAAGCCTTGAGTGCCGAGTGGGTTGATTGCGATTTAAACACCACTCAGAGGCTGATGGTTCGCTCCTCTTTGCAGCTTCTTCTGCAACGCAGGTCACTCAATTGATATAAGTGGTGGAGTCAGCGACCGGGCTCTTGCGCATCTAGAAAATTGGTCAGTGTTTATCCTGACGCGCCACATATCTGATTAATCTACAGCTACTTCATTCCCGATGTGGATGTCCATGGCCGCTGCTGCAAAACCAACACAGTATGGGATTAATGCCAGATTTCGGCGCCCAACCAACCTGCTAATTCGCGTTTCAGGTCTCAAATACTGCATTCCGAGGGTTCGGCGGCCCTCAGTAAGTACATTGGTAATTTTTATGTACCTACTAAATTAATAATTCTCTTCCAGAGGAATGCTTGTCGCAGAGCATTACATCGAAGCAATTGCGCACAAGCTCAATTTAGACATCGATCACGTGCGACAGGTTCGAATGTTGAATTTGCTCCGGCTTGCCGTTTCGAGGGCTCACCGGTTATTGTATGAGCAGATCAATTTGTACAAGGAAGCCGAGAAAACGCCTTATCACCAGAAGGTCTTGGACTGGCACGTTCCCCGTTTATTGAGCGACTGCCGCAAAGAAAGCCGCTATGACGAGCGGCGTACAGCGGTTGATCGCTTCAATCAGGAGCACAAATGGAGGAAGCGGGGCATTGTCCTAATTCCCACGAAATTCGGGGTACGTTTTTGCCCAGAGATTCGTGAATGTTAACCAATGTCATTCTAGCTTGCGTTCGGAGTTAAAGGTAGCGGGCCAAAATCCGTCCGATGCATTATACTCACACAGTGCGCCATAGCAATGAACCAAGGGTCTGCCCTGGTGCATGTCTACATGGACGGAAGTGCGCCTCTCCACCCCCTGCTTTAGAATAACAACTAAATTGACGTAGGTGTTCTTGTTGCACATGGCGGTGTCGAAGTGAGTCGATCCAACTGCTCCTCGGCTAAAACATAATCATCTGCTGTAGATGGGCCAAGGATTGTACACCAAGTACGTCAAGATTGTCGTTCCATCTGACATTCATTCAATACCTTGCAGATGTTGCCAGATTGCAGCGCAGGAACTGCGGGTGCCTTTAGCAGACGTGTTCACTTCCGAGACAGCAACGAACACTGTTCCCAATGCCGTACCCACTGCGGCTTCTGCTGGCAGCGATCTGAATGGCTACGCGGTCTTCAACGCATGCGCCGAGATCAATAAGCGATTAGAGCCGTACCGCCAGAAGCTTGGCCCCGACGCTACGCTGGCTGCTCTCGCGGTGGCCGCTTGGGGCGACCGTGTTTCGCTAAGCGCGACCGGCCAACACGCGACGCCCACCCTAGGTTACGAGTGGAAGTGAGTGTTTCGGTCGATTCACAATGCTTGCTCACGAGGGCAGCAACCCTAATGAAACCGGGAATCTGTTCCATTATTTCACGCAAGGGGCCTGTGCGACGGAGGTAGAAATTGACACACTCACGGGCGATCACACTGTTCTCCGTGTCGATATAAATATGGATGTTGGCAAGAGTTTAAACCCGGCCATCGGTAAGCACGATTTTGGAGAAAATTTCCGCCTGATTAAATGTGCATCTCCCACAGACTACGGCCAAATGTATGCGTCTTTTTCACCCCGAACCGGGATCGCGGCTGAAATTTTATACAGTGAAGGTGCCTTTATTCAGGGGCAGGGATTGTGTACGATTGAAGAGAGTCTTTGGTTGCGCCAGAACGGAGCTATTTTCACGACGGGTCCCGGTAAACAAATCCCCCTCCTCGGCATGAGACCTTCGACTCATGCTTGGACTAGGTGCCTACAAGATCCCTGGCTTCAGCGACATACCACAGGTCTTCAACGTCAGTCTCCTCCGCGATGCCGAATGGCCGAATCTGGGCTCTATCAAGGCGAGCAAAGGTGTTGGCGAGCCCCCGCTCTTTCTTGGCTGCTCGGTTGCGCTTGCGATCCGGTATGCGCTGAAGTCTGCCCGGGGAGACGCGGGCTTGCACGAGATGCAAGATTTCAGGTTGCCCCTTACGAGTGAAAGAATCAGACTCGCTTGTGGCGATTTCTTGCAGGCGAAGGGGAAAGTAGAGCCGAAGAATGGAGAGGAGGATTTCTTCGTTCACATATGATGGATGCCAGTGGGATTTATGTGTACAGATAGGCCTGAGATCTCGCACTGGAACTGTAAATTTATTGCAACGAGAAGATTTCACTACACAAATCTAAGATGTCCAGCGGTTTGATAAATTTACAGAAACGGCATCACGCCAAAGTTTTGCTCCAGTCTGCATTTTTCACAAACTCGGACCAAGTACGCGTCGGTCGCCCTAGACCTTCCCGGCTGGCAGTAGGTTCCCCTCCGTAATCTGTGGCTTCACCATCAGCGACAGGAAACTATGAGACGAGTATGAGACTGCTCACATCCAAACTCTTCGACAAATTGGAATCCGTCGATCAATTCGGTGACAACGGGAGGCGGAAGGCCGAGCGCTGCGAAGTTCTTTGCCCATTCTTCGGTCGTCAGTTGTTTGAATACGACGGGCTTCCCAGTGACTGGGTGAAAAAATGAATAAATCTTTGTCTTGAAAGTATGGAGGCACACTTTCGGCAAGCTGGCGCGCCAGCTCCCCCATCGTGACGTCCTCACTGGTGGTATAAACCTCGGAACCCGAAGGAAACACCGGCAGCTCCAGAACGCGGCGGACGTACAGCCCGTAATCGTTCGCAGCATCGATTATGGGCATCACTGTAGTGGGCTTGATGGCCCAGGGAATCGCAAACGTGCCGTCGGGTTGTTTCGCGAGCATGGAGGGATTTCCGAGGAAATTGCTGGCGTAGAATCCGGCCTGTACGTTGACGAAGGGGACCCCAGATTGACGCGCGTATTCCGTTACAGCTGCCTTGCCGTCGAAATGATAGACGTGAGGGTATTTTCCGCGACTGATCTTTGTGGTTGCTGCCAGGCCGGACCACACGATGCGCTCGACGCCGGCTGCTTTCGCCGCATCGATGAGCATCTTCCCCTCGGATATTTCCTACGATGATATTAATAGAGAGCCCCAGCTCGCGCAAAAATTGGTCAGTAAGTACCTTCTCCATGTTGATGTGCTCCCAAAAATTGGTTACGAGCTACAAGAGAGTGAGATATGACGTCGGAGAGCAGAGGATTATGAATCTCACGAAAACGAAGTTCGCGCCAGCGAAGGCGGTGTAAACCTCCTTCACATTGTCCACTACGAGCGAAATCCCGAGCATCTCCACACCTCGTTTTATGAGCGCCTCCGAGGCAGCCTTCGTGATATCCCGAGTGAACCCACGGATGCGATAGGGCTTGTCGGATTCCGCGAGCGCGTTGATGACGCTTCCGCCCTGGACGCCGGTCGCACCGACTACAACGACGAGGAGAGCAGATGGAGCTTGGGTGATTGTCATAATGTGTAGAGAGGCTGTCTGTCCGAGTCCATGGTGTTATATAGGCTCCAGCGGTCTTACTGGCATGACGTGGATAGGGGTGGATATCCCGAGCTATCATCGGGATATCCAATCCTTACTAAGACCTAGATCACCGTGATCCGCCATGATCCCGGCGGATCACATTTAGGTCATCGACATAATTATTAATTGTTTAAGAAATTGGTCAGGTTTGAACGATGCAACTCTAAGCAATGACCACCGCCGGCCCTGGACAGACAACAGCAATTGAGCAACAAATCCTCAACATTACCCACTTCCTTACCACCTCCACGTCGTCGGAAGCATATGTGGGGCCGTGATATCACCTCGCTTCTTCTTGTGTTATGCTGATAAAACGCATGAAACGACGTAGATAACATATCCAGACCATAAACATTGACACGGAACTTTAAACCATCTTGAATCCTTCGTCACAATTTTTTTTTGTTGCTCCTCGGCGCAAACTCGCAGGTTGAACCGTTTATAGCTTCAGGCTTGCCGCCGCGTAGCCTACTCCATTTGATTCGTTGCAGACCACAAGCACTCCAGCGCTGAATAGGAGGCAGAAGGTGCGTAGACAGTGAAAGTTGAGGTGTTCATAGTATTTCTTTCATATGATCTATTTCGAGTGCCTTGTTAATATTGGGGAACTTTACATCCCGCAGGACTTTAAACGGGGAATTTGTGTACAGTATTTAACGGGGATGCGAAACGATTAAGGAATTTAGAGATTTATGAAGCAGCCTTCAATCAAATCGCCCTGTTTCTTTGCATAGATCTATAGTAAGTCTTCCTAGCTATCCCTCATTACAAAGTTTCATGTGGTTACCCGTTCTTTTCACTGAGAACGAGCACGATCTTTCCCATCAGTCATTTTAGCCTAATCACGGGGATGCGAAATACGCACAAATATGATCGCTTACCGCCAAATTTTCGCCGTATAATTGTGATCCGCTCCCTCTAACTACTTCATAGACGTATCTATGCCCCGCCCGGTGGGTTCCAAGGACCAGAGGAGGGCCTCAGCAGACGCACACCGTGAATCCTGCTCGGCCTGGGCAGAGTCACCGCAAGAACCCGAATTCGGTGTCCAAGCGGCGTTTTCACGTGGTTTTATGGGCTTTCGTCCTCCGCCGTGTGTTCTATCGCATCCGAAGGCATCGAAAACGGGGGGTAGGAGGCAAGACGTTGCCCAGGACCACGTCGGAGGCGGAGAAAACCCGATTGTTTGGTCGTATTTCGCATCCCCGTTAAGTACTGTATGCATCATACCCGGCGGTAGCCCACCTGTATAGCCCACGAAACCCCCCTAGTTAGCGGGGGAACCATATATGGTATCCCCCGCTAACTAGGGGGGGTTTGAAATATATTGGGTGGGCAGTTTATTTACGCGGTAGCTCCCCGGCACATACCCCCGATACAGCGGCAGCGGGGGGCGGGGCAGCGGCCCTCCCATCACTCCGTCGTCGCTGCCATCAAAGATGGGCGGGGACGCCGGATCCCGCTTCCTGAGCGCGCCATCACCCCCATCAAATTCCCATCAAACGGCCCGCCGCCCACCGCAAGTCCCCCGCGCCGGCCCCAAAAACAAAGGTAAAATCGCAGAAATAATATAGAGTACTCTAGTGCATGTGTACAGTCTATTTAGCTACATAATCCAATATTTTACATGATAATCAAGTCCTAAAACTGCGAATATATACATTTAATTTCCTCCGAAGTCGCCGGCATTGTCCCCCACGATGCGCACAATGTTGAGGAAGGCCTCCGAGGCCTCGCCGTCGTCGTCGTCGCTCTCGGCATCCCCCTTGTTGTCATCCGAATGCGGCGGCGCCACATCCTCCTCCGTAGGCGGCGGCATCGGCGGCGGCGACGGTGCGCGCATCTCCTCGTCCCTGTCCCGCTGCACCAGCGTGTGGCGCTCTCGGCAGACGCTCCTGCCAGAGACGATGGTCGCGGTGAAGCCGGGCTCCTTGCTCAGCTTCACCAGCCGCAACATGTGCAGTGCATTAAAGTGCCCGCGCTCCATACGCAGCCGCGCCACCTGGACCGCGATCCCAACCTTCCCCTCCTCCCGCAGACGCCCTCCTCGCGGATGAGGAATGCATCCTCGTCCGCCATGTACGTGACGAGTCGGTGGATCTCGATGTCCAGCCGTACAATTTCCTCGTCCGCACGGAGGAGTTTATAATGCTGATCCATAGCGGCTCACCCTGCAGGTTGCGCCCAGCGCTCCCCGCAAATATCCTCGCGCCCTTCCCGGAGGAGGTCGAAGTCCGCGAGGAACGCGTACTCCACCACCTCCTCCCAGCTGAGCGTCGGCTTCAGCGGCGTCATCGTTTGCGCCACCTTGTTGTATGTCGTGATGGCGTTCTTAACGGCCTTGGAGCGCGCTTGCAAGGCTTTCGCAATATGCTTGCGTAGCTTGTAGCCTGCAGAGATAGGTAAGTACTTTCCTATAGCGCATGCCGGAGGCTTACCAGTGCCCGACATATTACACTTTGCCAGCTCAAACATCCGCGCGGTGATGAGGCCTTCCAGGTTATCCAGCGCGCGCTGGTAACAACGCCTGCGGACCATCACCGCCACGGCCACCCACTTCTCACTCCCGGGCACCCAGCGCGTCGTGACATTGAGCCGCAACTCGAGGTCCTGCACAGCCGCCAGCGCCTTCGCCTGGATCTCCAGGGCATGCCGGCGCTGCATCTCGATGCGCCTCGTCGCCCTCGCTCCCTCGGCGTATCCCGTGCTGGCGTCTGCAGAGAGGAAGGGGACGTCCACCCCAAGGATCGCCGCCACGCGTTCCCTGCAGCTGCCTGTCAGAATACAAGCTGAGGAAGAGAAGGAGGCGGACGTACTCTGCGTCCCTCAGATTCATGAGCTTTTGGAAATACTCCATCTCGAGAGTCTCTTCCTCGGGCTCCTTCGACAGCGTTCGCAAGTGCGCCCTTTCCTTCGCCCGCCACTTCTCGAACTCGTCGCGGGACTGCACCCCGAGCTCTCGCATGGACTTGCGCAGCGCGGCATGCGTCGCCCTGATCCCGAGGGCGCGCCAATACTTGTTGCAGAGTACGAGGGCTGTGGGCAGTCAGGTTTTGCCAACGCTTGTGAAAGAAAAGGCTTACTTAAACCTTGATAGGTGTCGAAGGTGTCGGCGTGCTTGAGGTACGTCAATATCGCCTGTTGTCTGTGGAATCGGGTCGCATAGCGCGTGGTGGACGCGAGGGCATTCGACTTCGAGAAAAAGATCTCGCAGCCCTCCAGGGGCTCGAGGCCGACCCCCCGGACATAAATGATGAGGTTGTCAATCCCGCACAGGCGGTTGTGGCCGTGCCCGTGGCGCGCCGACCAGCGCCCGAAAGCCCTTGTCGCGCGCGATTTCCTTGAGCACCAGGTGCACCTTGATTTTCTTCCCCAGCTTGCAGCCAATATCGTAGCCAATGGCGACCTGCCCGAGAATGTGGAGGAGGTGGGCGATGATGGCCAGCAAATATTTCGCCCTAGAAACCAAATGTATGTTGTTAGCAATCTTAACAAGCACGAAGGACGGGGGCACATACAGCTCACCACTCTAGATCATGTCGCACACCTTCAGGATGAAGCCATGTCAACAGAGCATGGGGAAGAAGCCCGTCTCGTCGTACATTCCGTACGCGCGCGTGGTGACTTCTTCTTTCATGTTTTGCCAGCGCTCAGCGCACCCTTTGTCCTCCTCCTCCTCCTCCTCTCCGCCGTCCCCCGTAGTGGCCGCAAAGCTCTTCAAGAGGTCCTCCTCCCCCTCCTTCCCCCACATGTCCACCTCCTCCCGCGGCAGGTAATAGTCCCCGGGCGTGACGCGATCATTGAGACGCTCCCTCGACGTGCCCGGGGCCGTCGTCCCTCCCTCGACGTGCCCGGGGCCGTCGTCCCTCCCTCGTCCACCATGACCCTCTCGCATCGCTCGAAGCGCAACAGTGAATTGTTGCCATCGACTGTCGCCAGCAAGGGAATCTCGAGGGGCTCCTCACCCTCGACCTTGTACAGGCAGCATGGGCAGGCGTTCTTGAGACGCCAATGGGGAGTATCGCGTCCCAGTGCAACTTGCACGCACTGGTCCACAATCGCCCGGATCGCCAGATACATGTCAAACGCGACGGTAAATTGCGCTCCCAGCCACTGGCGTGGCGCGACGCCGTGAATGTCGCAGAGCGCGCGCACGAACACCTGGATGCCGAGTCGCGGGCAACAAAGATGCGCAACGTGATACAGCTCCAGCGTGCGGATCGTGATGAAAATGTTCGGGGTCCATGGCGAGGCAGGAGAGGCAGGAATCCAGCCTTGTCGTGCGCAAGCTGACGCCAGGTAGACGTCGCCGTCCACGAGGCATAGATCTTGCCGTGAAGTTGCTAGCAATTTCATCTCAGCAAACAATTTCCGCCATAGAAGAACATAAACCACTCACAGAAAACATCGACGACAACAACATTGAGTTGTTGTCGCACCTCCGCATCTTCTGCAGGTGGGTACGACCCAGCGAGCCCGTCCCTCCCCGCAACATCGACACCCAGCTCCAGATAGGCGTCCACCATGCATTTGAGCTGCTTCGCGAACGCATCTACTTGGAGCTGCGTGCGATTTCGCCGCGTGCGCGTGTCGTGGTAACGGCGGCAGCGGCCCCATAGCCCTCTGTCAAGCAAATTTAGCAAAGGAAGCAGTCAAAAGAGAAGGCAAGAAGGACTTACCGCTGATTCAGGCGCAGGCCTTGGAATAGGTCGGAGTCTGCACGTTCAGGATCTTCTGGCAGGGCTTCTCCTGCATGGCTAATTTGCACCGGTGCTCTACTGTGGAGGGCGTCGTCCTCCCATTCGTCGCCGTCAGGATAAGGCTCCAGCACGTCGCGGAGGGCATCGAGCTCACGACGTTGTCGCCAGGTCAGATCTGGGTGTACAAAAAAAGTAAGGGTGAGTAAGCGAAATCCTAATAGCGGTGAAGAATCTCACGTTCAAGCCGCTCCTTCTCCTTGCGAGCCTCTTCCCGCCTGGCCTTGTCAATTTTTGTGGCGTTCAGCGAAGTCCGGACCTCACAGACGCGCCCGGATATCGACCGGTCGCTGGTGGTGACGTGTATGCGGCTGGACATGGCTGTGGCGGCATTTCGGACGGCCTGGCGATTTGAGGCCTGAGCAGGCACGCGGGGCATGGCGAACGGTTCAACGCCAAATGGCGGGTGAGCGTGGTGAGTAGCGTGAACGGGTGATGCGTGACGTGACCTCACACGTCCTTCCCACCTACCAACATACACACGACGTGTCGGTGAGTCTTCCTCGCTGAGGTCGTCTTCTCGCGCGGGTTTGCTTGCTCGTGTGCTAGAATCAACACCTGGTACCGGCATATCCTCGGAGCAAAGCAAAACCCGCGCAATAGATGACTTGCCACTCCCCCACAAAATTTATACTGACTTCAAAATTTGTTGTAGGTATTCTGAATGCTGTGGCTTCCTTTAGCGCGCCGCGTAAGCATTTTTCTTCATCCTTTGTACCACTATTTCAACTAGATCCTACAGACGCGCAGCGGCAAGGAATTCTCCGCCCTCTCCCTCCCTTCGGCCGTCGTGCCGCTTCAAAACCTCGCCTTTGACTTTGCGCCCCTTGTCGCACGCGCAGTGGCTGCTGAAGGCGACGACCAAAAGGACCACGAAGAGGACGACCTCTCCCACGAAGATGAACCCGACGCGCTGGACGATGCGGACGACCTCTCCCACGAAGACGAACCCGACGCGCTGGACGACGCGGATGCCACGGACCCCCTCGACGGCGTAGATGAGCAATGGCCCCCTGCTCCTGCACCTGATCCGCTGGACGATCTCGACGACGTCAAACCCTCACCCCCCCCTCGCAAACACCAACGGACTACCTTTGCAAACGTCGTCGCGAGCCCCGGAGTCCCGCACACTGGTCCCCACCGCCAGCGTCCTGGCAAGCCGCATTGGAAGGCCCAGAAGGATGTCGCTGCCGCTGCCCGCCGGCAGGCCAAGCGCACCAAGCAGAAGGCAGAGCGTGGCCACGTCCCCGCCGCCTCCACCGTACTCAATTATGTCCAGCCCGCCGTGCCGCTTGCCACCCGCTTCGACACCTCCACCCTCCCCTCGGCCCTCGGCGCGTATGCCGCCAAGTTCCAAGACTCGGACAAGAAGCATGGGAGCAAGGCCCGCCGCTCCCTCGCCAACATCCTTGGCCTCGGCTTCCACCTCGTGGAATGGGATGGCTTGTAAGTCTACCTTTGCCCCCTTCTGCCTCCCTGACACGCGTTTCAGCACCCCGTGACCCCTCGTGGACAGCCACGGCCGCATCATCGCCGTCCTCGCAGGCCAGCCTCGCCATGACGCCTACCGTGAGGCCGTCGAGCGTGCTGTCCGCGCCATCCACGATGCAGGCGACGAAGCACGCTTCCCTGCTTCAATGCGCCGGCATCGCCGGGGGCTGTTTGCCATCATAAACGTGGGCCTTTCCTATGGGAAAGGCCAGGCGACTCCTGGCTGGCTTCACACCAAGGAATACACTGGCATCGCGGACAGCTTGCTCGCTAACAAGGACGTCCGGCGCCTGGCAGGCTTTGCCAACGGTGCGTCCCTGTCGCCGTCCACGACGCACTTGCTGACTCCGTTTCATAGCTGCGTTCGCATTATGGGCGCCGCGCCTTTACGCCCGCTACCGCGCGTGCGACGCGAAGCTGCGCGAGGTCCACCCCAATCTCCGGCGCCCCTTTGCGCACTCGGTCTTCTTCTGCACAGCCTTCAACTTTGGCCGCAACGTCTGGACCTTCAAGCACTGCGACGTGCTGAACCTTGTGTTTGGCTGGTGCGCCGTTCAAGCCCTCGGCCATTTCGACCCCAAGAAAGGCGGGCATCTCGTCCTTTGGGACTTGAAGCTCGTCGTCGAGTTCCCGCCTGGGCCCTCATACTCCTTCCTTCGGCGACAATGCCCACTCGAACATACCGGTGCAGGGCAATGAGGAGCGGGCCTCCTTCACCCAATTCAGCGCCGGCGGGATCTTTCGATACTGCGACAACGGCTGCCAGACCGTGAAGGAGTTGGAAGAGAGCAATCCAGACGAGTACCAGCGGCTTATGGCACTCAAGGCCGAGCGTTGGGAGCAGGGGTTAAATCTACTTAGTACAATGGACGAACTTCTTACAGTAGAATAAATTTATTTGCGCCAGTTCTTGTTGGAGCCTAGTAAGAATATTTGTGAGGCAGAGTGCGGCATCAGTCATTTTTGATAGCGAACTAACACCTTCCCTCACTTCATGTACTTCCACTCGTGCATTCGCACTCAAAATTTGCCAGCGGTAAGTACACCATATTTAATGAGTTTTGTGTTTTTGGTCCACAAAAGAATATAAAATAAAATAAGGCTCACCTCGCTGGGTCCAGACGCCTTCAAGTGTTTCTGACCCATAGAAAAAAATCGGAAGGGATAGAAAAGATTGAGGGTAAGATATGAATTAAATGCTCGGACTTATGATCGCGAACTGATATTTGGCCTGGGATGCGTACTTGATTTAGCAGCATGATCACTCCTGTCTCTTTCCACTACCACTTTTGCCCACTGCCTTTTCCCACATGCCCCGGGGTCAGCCGCGACTGGACCCGGAGACAAAATTCGAGCACGTCCAGGATGCTCGTCGACACTATGAAGAGAAGTAAGCCCAATTGTAAAACTTAATATGCTGCAACTGACTGCCGCTTGGTCTCAGAAATGCCGCTGCGCGCCGTGATGCTGCGCGCCTACGCATGCAACGGTGCGTCTTCCCTCAAGGGCACTGACCTCGACTCACCCCCGCGACACTGCAGGCATCGCGCCGTCATCGCCGACTCCGATATATTGACCAGGCGTAAATATGCACAGCAAGCTGCCGAGGCAGCAGATAGTTATCGATTCAGGTGCGTCCGGCTTTGTCTTTTGCCTCAAATTGCTATTCAACCGCACCCCCTACCTCTAGGAAACGCTAGGAGCAACGGGTGGAGGAGCGGGCTGCCCAGGCTGCAAAAAAGCAGGCAAGGTGCGTATTGTATTCTACTTGCTCTCAAATCCTTGCTAACTAAGGTACAGGGAGGCTGGCACCCAAGCGTTGCGCAAGAAGCACAACCCACCCGCACACGTGTCGCCGCGTCTATCCGCGTGCAAGCCATCCGCCAGCATCGCGCAGCGTCCCATTCCCGAGCCCCTTGTTGCTCCGTGCCATGATCGAGCGCAGCGCTGCATTCACTGCTACGACGAGTGTATCAGCTGTGCATGCATGTGCCCCGAGTCCGATGAATGGTTCGAGCACGCCGACGGCCATTTCTTCCCGACATGCAATGGCTGTGGGCGGGAGTGTCCGGGGTGCAGGTGTGTGTGCCCCAGCAGCACGGTTTGGAAGGAGCACGGCCGGCATTTGCATTAGAAACGGCGTACTTAATTCCCCTTCAAATACCTACTGCTAGCAATGAATGAAGTGTATTTTTTGGGTGTTTAATTTTAATTTTTGGGGTCTTGAAATTGTCTAAGCGCGTGAGTTTATTTATACATCTTGAGATCTAATCGTGCATGATTGATCCTCTGCTCCTACCTCTATGATCCTCCTTTGTGAACCGAGGTACGCCCCGGACGCTGGGCACGAAAACAAGTGGACCCATCCAGGCCCCTTCTACGCACTGGTTTGCAAAGAATGGAGGGGTGCCGTCACTTCACGGTACACCTTCCTGTTTTTATGTGTTGTCCCCCCATTAATACATCGCAGCAAATCTCTGCAAAGGATGCTGGAGCTCTATCCTCACGCAAGCACGTGGGAAGCTGCACCCTATCTGACGTTCCTACGGATGTGGAATCTGGATTGCGCCGAGTACCACAACCACGAGGGTGAAGTTCCCTTCAAGCCCCCTGCGAGCGAACCTCTTCCGACGCCGGCCTCGGCTGCGCCGCCTCCTTATCGCCCCTTCAAGGCTGAGCGCGGCAACAGCGCGCTCAAGTCCAAGAAGGGCTCCCCCGACTCCGTGATCCAGCCCCAACGCGATGTGTTCCAGCCCGCAGGCAGGGGCACGTCTGAGCTCTCCAAGCAGGAGCTCAAAGAGCTCGGGAGCTTGATCATGAGGCTGCCCAAGAAGGAGCCAGGCAGCGGCGCGCTCCCGCTCACCAAGCAAGAGCTCGACCACCTCGCGAGCTTCAGGCCGCGGCCGGGACCCATCAGCCCGCAGCGGCTGAACCAGCAGTTTGTGAGGGCTCTTGAAGCGCAAGCTGCGGTGCCCGTCGTGCCCACATCTGCGCCGCGCCCTTCTTCACCCTTGCCCTCGCCGCGCCGTACGCGCCCTTGCACGCCCGCTGCCGCAGCCCAAGCGCCCACATCTGCCCCGCGCCCTTCTTCACCCTTGCCCTCGCCGCGCCGTACACGCCCTCGCACACCAGCTGCCGCAGCCCAAGCGCCCTCCCCCATTGAGTCCGCGCCCCGCCTTCGCACTCCCCGCCAGGGCCGCGGATCGAAAGTGGATTTTCAAGAGGAAGGTGCGGTGGAAGGTGGTGCATTGATGTACGTTGTGAGCGGCCATAACCGCCTCTTCCACGACCGGTAAGATTCGGTACATGTTTTTTTGTCTTCTCCTTAAGCTAATGTTTTTCTCTAGGGGTCGCGTGTTAGCCGCTTTTCAGCGCTCCCCCCCATGCTGACCTCGTCTTCAGCCACAACGAAGACAAAGTCTTCGATTTCCTTGCCGAGGAAGCGCGAACGAATATGAAGATTTGAATATGTCTTACATTATCCTACACGTACCTTCTGTTGTTTCGGTGTTGTTTTTTGCTCTTGCGAAGTGATTTTTTTGCTCTCGAAGTGATTTAAATTTTGATTTGAATGAAATTTGAGTACAAGAAATTGTGTGAACAAGGGTATGAGGAATTGAAAAATGGAATTTAAATTATCCTAGCCATTGGGTCAAACAAAAGACCTAATGGTAAAGGAGTTGGAATGTAGGATTGAAAACATATCACTATCTCTTCCAATCTGGTGTTCCAGCCCCTTTACCATTAGGTCGGAGGTGGATGGGATATGGACGGGATATGGGAGACTGGTCATGAAATTTGACAGCTTCTGTCAAAAGTCACGGCATGTTTGTTTATAAACTGTATTGGATCGCCACTTCTCTTCTCCCACCGCCGTAATGCCGCCGCCCACGATGCCAAAGACCACGCTGGCCCTGTCAGCCCACGCGTCACGTAACCTCACCAAACCTGTGCAGCAACCATGACAACGCGGCAAGCAGTCGGACGCCGCGAAGGCCTCGCAGGCGCTGGCCACCCAGATGCGTGCCGACAACAACGCCGCGCTCACCGAGCGGTTCAAAGAAATCTTCGCCCAGCGCGAGGAGGACATCGAGACCCTCGCGCGCGACTACCACAAGACCGAAAACTACATCCGCCAGGTGCTCGAGAACAACGTCCGTTACACGAAGAAGCGCGCCCCAAGCCTGAAGAATGCAATTGTGCATGAGCTCTCAAAGCAGGCCAGAGAAAGTAAGCCAATGAAGCGTGGTACTTGATTTGGAGTTGACGCACTGTAGACGGCGAAGACAGTAACGTCCGGAACGTCGACATCTCGGGCGCGGAGTACAATGCTTACAAAGCATCGCTCTCGGAGGAGAAGAGGAAGGAACTGATCCAGCAGCTCGAGGACTACAGGGACCTCAAGGAGCACGGTGTCCGTGCGACGAACAAGGCGGTGGCCATGGACGCCATGCAAACCTCTCACCAGGCTGGGAGAGTGGTGTGTGGTACCCCAAATCCTCTGCATACGCACTGACCAGCTCTATTACCATCTAGCTAATCAATCTTCATTTGCGCACCGGCACGCGTGCATTTGCAATGTTCACACGCGGGGCCACCGACGACGCGGCTGTCCCATGCTGGGTCGATTCCGATGAATCGCACCTGTTCTTTTCCGAGGTCCTGGGGATTTCGGTGTACGACTTGGTATGCAAATTTGAGTTGTGGTCGTGCAACCGCAACAAAGGTGCGTCTTGGAGTATATGTTTCTGAGTAGCTTGGTGCTAACGACCTCATAGGGAAAGCAGACGGCACCGACCTCGACGTTGTACGTCGACAGATTACTGAGGGGACCGAGGAGGGTCTGGGTCCGTCATTTCCCGTCGCACGTCCAACGAAAGCGGAATTAACCCGGATTTTCACAGTGAAACTCATGGGCATCAAGAATCTGAAGATGGCGTGGACTCACTACAAGGTGGACATCGTCCATGAACACAGCGTGGAGCTGGCGGGCTGGCCCGAGAACATCCCCATAGCACGCCCTTCGAAATTGCCCGCCGAGGTGGCGCGCCTCATCCTTTCGAAGCTCAAAAGCGGCGGCATCCACTGGGTCGCGCTCACCAAGTCGCAAAGGAAATCGATGGGCAGCACGAGGTAGGGACGCTGAAGAAGCGCAAGTCGCGCTCCGACAAAATCAGAAGCGAGGGCCGCGTGCCAAGAAAGCGGCCGCCGCCGACAACAACAGCGAAGACGATGACGCCGAGGACAACAACGACGACGAGCCGAGCCCGAGCCGGCCCCCGCGCCCGCCCGCACCCACACCTCCACTGCGAGCGCCGCCATCCATCCTGCAGCGCCCCCGGCTGCCTTTATCACAACGCCCCCTGCCGCCACCGCCGCCGCCGCCCTCAGCGTGCCGAGCGTCATCACAACTCCCCTGGCTGCCCAATTGCCCGCCGTCGGGGCTGCATCCGCTGCGCCATTCGGCGACACCGCGGCGCCGGGTGGCTTCCCACACACCACCACCTTCCTTAGCATATCCCCCACCGCACCTGCCTCCGCTCTCTCCCAGCTCGAGTACGATCCCGACTGGGAGTGCGACATGGCGGCAATGGGCCTGGAGTTCGGGATGCCGCTGCTGCCCCGCGCCTGGTCCGAGGACGCCCGCGCCGCCAACGATGTCGCGACGAGTGGCTGGCGCCTCGACGTTGTGAATCGCGAGGACCTGGACGACTCCCAGCCCACCGGCTTCGTCCCAGGCCTCAACGCGCCCACCGCCTTCGCACCAGGTGTCCACGCCCCCACCTCCTTTGTCCCAGGCCTCAGCACGGCCATCAGCTTTACCCCGCGCTTCAACGCGCCCACCGCCTTCGCCCCAGGCATCAACACGCTCACCGCCTTCACCCCGGGACCTGTGCAGCAACTCGGCGCTGTCAACGACGCCATCCCCACGTCCCTCAGCATCCCCACTAGGGTGAATGCCGCCCCGGACATGGGGAGCTCCATGTCCGTCTTCTCCGCCGTCACCAACACTAGCACGAGGAAGAGAAAGAGGGCGGAGGGGGGCGGGAAGTCGACACACGCGTCCGCGTCGCGTGCTGAGAAGGATAACGATGGGGCGGGCGCTGGCGAGCAGCCCAAGCGCAAGAAGCGGAAGAGCAGTGCCGCAGCGCCGCCGCGGCAGGCGTGAAGGGGGCGCACTGAGCGTCCCGCCCATCTCTGAATTGCGCGCGCCACGCGCACGGAGGCCACCCCAGGACACTAGTTACATCCAATATACCTATGACTCCTATCTCAGACCCTACTACTATGTTCACCATGCCTTGTCGACTTGACTATTTGAATATAAATTGATTTATCACTATGAAAACTACATACATAGTGAATAAAAGGAGGAAAGAGGTGTCTTATAAGGGGATTTCGTAGCAATTATGAAGTATATTTACTTGGGAATATACCGTATTATTTCTGCGATTTTACCTTTGTTTTTGGGGCCGGCGCGGGGGACTTGCGGTGGGCGGCGGGCCGTTTGATGGGAATTTGATGGGGGTGATGGCGCGCTCGGGAAGCGGGATCCGGCGTCCCTGCCCATCTTTGATGGCAGCGACGACGGAGTGATGGGAGGGCCGCTGCCCCGCCCCCCGCTGCCGCTGTATCGGGGGTATGTGCCGGGGAGCTACCGCGTAAATAAACTGCCCACCCAATATATTTCAAACCCCCCCTAGTTAGCGGGGGATACCATATATGGTTCCCCCGCTAACTAGGGGGGTTTCGTGGGCTATACAGGTGCGGTAGCCCCAACAACGGAAAGAAGCTGCCTTTCGGTTCAAGTTCAGATCATGATGACCAGTAGCCGTGCCGTACTATCCTTCAAATGACACCATGCATAAAACCAACTCTCCTCAGGTGCAACACCGAGAGACTCCGAATCTCTAAAACCGGAGTCTCGGACAAGGGACAAAAATCTGGTCATCTGGTCCAAACATCACCTTGATCACTCAGATACTGCCACCGTGGGTTTCGCGCCTTGATGCACAGGCTGTATAGAATGAGCAGTGGCAGTATCTTTCCTTTTCTTTCGGATCCGTATCGGAGTGCGCAAAAAGTTACTTATAATTCGGCTTGACGTCCGCCAAAAATCACTTTGGTCGTGCGCCATAGTAACGGGAATTTTTCCCTGATAGCCCGATAGCCCGACAGAACGCTGACACTATCGTCATCTGAGACCACCAATCTACCAATTTCTGTCGCGCATTGATTTGAGTTTACATTCATTGGACTTCATTGATATCAAATTGCCGATATCCACCGTTCGCGACTTGTAGTTTCGACCGTTTCAACCCCTCGCGCTTCCTTCTTCTCTTCGCGCACCGGCTAACCATAAATCCGGTGACCAGTTCAACTGAGTTGCCGAGCCGGCATCATGAGCCGGGAATCGGCGTCGGCTCGGATCATGGAAGTGACTCATCGTCACCGTCAACCTGATTGCTCGAGCTTGCTCGACGCTCACGGTCTCGGCTCGTCCCTATTCTTTTCCCACTCGGAGTCGCCGATGGGACTCGCGGATGGCCTTGGGATGGCCTCTCAGTTCCAATCCCGAGGCTTCCGCGCATCTCTGCTCGTAAAAATGTGAGTTTGATGATTGATCTGTGGTGCACCGTGGTCACTCGACCGCGCACACAAGACAGTTGCTTAACAGCGTTACTAGAGCGTCCGAGTGCCAGGGACTGTAATCATCCCGGCCCGTTGTACCTCCTCGATCAACATTCCCGACGATGGATATCACTGCCTACCTCGCCTCCTATTGACCGTTTCGGTAGGGTGCTATTGACAGTATTTGGCCTCATCATGCATTTTCATCCCCTAGTACCGCACACCATTTACCCATCTGGTTTACCTCGATCTCTTCATTTTCTCCAAACTCGAGTGGTATCCTAAGCACCACTGCGAGCTTGATTCAGCGGACTCGGGATAACTTGATTCGCAGATAAATCATCGATATCAACAGAGGGAACAACTGAAGGAACTGAAGTGCTATGGTAAAGTAGTCGTGACTACTCGGGTAGCTGGAGAACAAAATTTCCTCCTGCGCTTGAACTTCGTTTAGCCGCGCTTGGACCGAGCAAGTCTGTGAGAAGTGCCAGCGGAGGAAGGGGCTGCTCGATTTGGAGGCATCACACGGCAGTATCTGTTCCGCCGTGGTCCATGCTCAATGCCGAGAATTTCCAAGTCTTCGTTCCGCCAAATTTTCCCTGCATCCTGTGAATTCTCCGGTGAACATCAGTTTTCTTGATTGCCCACATATCACTCACTTTCTAGTGGCTTCAGAACGAGGCACGAGAGATGGAGTTTGTCAAGAGAGACTAGGTGGCTTCCGAGCTACTGGTCTTGCATAAGACTGGGACTTCTCGTCACACGAAAATTAGGCTCTGAGTCCCTTCCATGTCTGCAGTTGCCCCCAATACAAAAAAGGTTCAAGCTCAATTCAAGCTGTCAAACTTCTCCATGTCATCTCTGATCATTGATATTCAGTCCACTATATGGTAGTTGCCGTCAGCTACCGGTTGCCGCCATGCAGACGATGTACGGATGAACAGATGGTCGTGAGTCGAAAACTGCACTTCTCTTTCACCTTGAATATTTAAGTGGGTGCGGGGAACGGGTGGGCAATGCCTTCAATTTCGCCATGATCTGGCGTTCCTTCCACACCTTCCTGGCGATGTGTGCTTTGGCGCAAGTCCAAGTCTGCATCGCTGCTGTCTCAAACCGTACCATCGACGATGTCAACGGGGACTCGATCACTGGACTTCTTCCAGCCTACGATTCGAATTGTCGGAATCCTTGGCACACCGTCGTCGTGAGCTCTCATTTTATAACGGAGGTGTTCGTCAGCCAATGGCGCGGCCATCATGTAGGACGGTAACTGCAGCGCGTGTTTTATGAAACCCGATCCGAGCCAGGTGTTCGACCGTACTTGGCACGATACCAGGCAAAAAAATGAGAGGGAGAGCCCTGCCTGTCACCATACAGCTTACGGGTACGTGCGTGGAAATTTGGGGCGCTCCGGATATAAGCATGACGTTTATGCCCAGGAACCGCGATAAATTTCTTCTACATTGTCCCCAATACCGTCCCACATTCATTCACTGCCGTTAGCTTGACATTTACCATAGACAGCACATCCCACGGCAGCTACGGCCATGTACCGGATGCGTCAAGTGATACTTTATATGTCGTCCTAGTGCTTGCGGCGGAGGGCGTGACCAACGAGCCGCACACCTTGGTTGCGCGCACAGTGCAACCTTCGCTGTTCATTTTCGATTATGCGATGTATACGTGAGTCGGAAATTCTAGGGACACATGGCTGGAAAAAAACCTGCACCAGGTTCGACGACAACCACCACCACTGAAGAGCAAACTCCCGCGGAATCTCATACTTACACAGTTTGAATTGCAGCCGGAAGTGCATGCGGCAGCGGCGCGTTAGTGCTGCTTGTGGTGGCGGTCATGTGGTTCAAGCTAAGGAAGCGGCGCATCCACGATGTCGAGGGTGAGCCTCAGGGTCGCTTGGTAGATCCATATTATCTACGGCCACAGCCGCGCGGCTCGCAGCAGAAACTGGTCGAAGCCCAATCGATAGCTCCCGGTGTGGTGCCCGATATTATCCGAGTCAGCTCATCTTTCCTACCGCCCCTGGAGCGTGTCTCGGAAGCTGGAATGGGAGAGACGTCTACAGCACTGCCACCATATACGGCGCTGGATCCGTCGGTCGCAGGACCACCCATGCGGAATAAATGTAGATCCTACTCCTAGTAATGATCTCCTTCTCTTTCAACAGTGTGAGCGGCAGCTAGGTACGAGCATTAATTTGTCTGAACGAAGATCAGTTAAAGTGGTTGGATGAATAGAGTTCACGATATCTTAGTCCCTGCTTCAGGCATGAGAAGCTAGTGCCGCGCCTGTTGTTGAAACGAAATCCTTGAACTTGAACCTAAAATGAACTAGACTTTATAGTTCGTATGTTCTTGTCCTATAGAATATCTGGGGCGATGCTGACTGGAATTGACTCGGGCTTCAGGTTCGAAATAAGAGCTGTCAAGTCCGATCAAGGACAAACACCTGGGCTTGAAGCTTCCCATATTTCACCCTGTGAACCTCTGCAGAAAACCCCGTCTGCTATCGATGCCTCAAATATTCGCTGAAGAAAATGTGAGACCCAAACCTAACCGGCCGCCACGGGACCACGCTTCAATGACGCAAATGTACAGCCCTGTTTTTTTCCTCAGGGTCTTCGAGATGTTCGACGGATTGATGTGGAAACTGAAATCAACTGGAAGCAACTGGCGGGCCGGGAACGGTGTTATAACGGGTCAACTCGGGATTCACAAGCACCACACTCGTATTTTAGCTTCACGGTTCACAAGCCGCGCGCAAACCGCCCCTGCAAACGTGCGCTCATTAATATGAAGTCCCTGGGATATTTCTTTTTGCTCCTGAATAGACCGACAACGCTGGATAACCGTGACGGCCGCCACGCGCCAAACTTATCGATTCCCTCCGCTTTCATCCCCCTCCTTGATCTTCCCTCCAGGCCCACTATTTACTTGATATCCACGTACCAGTGCCGCATGGGCCCATATTCCACTAGAATGCGGGCCCCTTGGAATATGAAATGAAAATGAAACGGTGATTTGTGGTGAGAAACCTGGAATACCCGCAAGATTACTTCCCCGAGGAGTCGGCGATTGGAGATGGAATATAGATTCAGGTGTATATTCGGCGGGGATTGAGCGAGTCGTTGGAGCTGAGCGGGAGTTTATGCGGCTAGGACGACGGACCCCCGCGCGGATGGGATGTAGGACCTGACTCCGACCCGTCCCGAGGTGTGTCTGTGGAATATGGTGGCGCGGGCCCCGAGTCCCGAAGAAAGTTAAAAGGCTCAGACAAGGCTCAGACACAAGACTCGGGAGTCGCGATCGGCGTACCCCCTGTCATCCCAAATGAAGCAATTCCTATGTTGAAACTTTTTCGGATTCTGAAGAGGTAGAATCTATCATTAATGAGATGAAGTTGAAAACCCACCTCCAAAACTACCTCCAATCCTCGAGCTGTGAATGGAAGGGAGGTCACCGGACCGATGGACCGATCGGATCACATATGCCGATCACATGCCCCGTGGGGAAACTGCGGGGTAATTTGCAACGCATCCTGATCCGGTTTGCAACGCATTTCTTCCTTTCCCTTCATCCAACGTCGGGCTCGCTGGCATACGCCGCGTCCACGTCCGTGGAACCCCCCTCGGAAGCCCTTCCACTCTTGCTCCAGCATCGCTCCGCTTCGCGTCGAGCCTCCACGTAGAACTATCATGGTGAGCTGTCGTCAAGACGCTGTGGAGCCCGTGTCTCACTGCGACTCGCAAGCCAACGCAAGTACAGCAGCCACCGCCGGAGCTGCACCACGACGTGCACAGCAAGCAAGCCAATGCAATGCACCGGGATGCACTCCTACAGGCCCTCGGCTCCATCCTCGCGCCGGTAGGTCCATTTTGCGCCAAGCTTGCGCGAAAATGAATAAGATTTGGCCAGAAACGCCCCGCACTGACAGGACGCTCCTCATCCGCGTCCACCGTCGACTCGTCCCGCTCGTCGTCCGGCACCGCGAGCCCCGCGCACGGCCACCCCGTGTTCCCTGCAGGCCACCTGCATCCGGGCCCCCAGCATTCCCCCGCGCTGCCACCCGCGCCGCACCCGAGCCCGCTCCACCACCCGCACGCGCCGTCACCGCTCGCGCGCTCAAACTCGGCTGAGGTCAGCAGACAGCGCCCATGGATGTACACGCTGACCCCCCCTTCACCCAGGGCGCGCCTGCCCCCGAGTCCCCGATAGCACCCGCGCCCACCCCCGCCGCCGGCGCCGCGCGTGCCAAGTTCATCGACTCGCTCAAGAGTAAGAACGGTGCCTGGGACGCACTCATCCACGGCTCCTTTTCCTGAAGCGGCCGGCGGCGTTGTGCGCTTTGCAGGGTTTGGGTCTCGGTACGGCCTCTCTTTCTCTCGCTTCTGGGCAATCTTTGCGGGTTCATGTGTCTGGGAGCCGCCGGTGTATGTATTTGTAGAAAGGTACCCTCAGGTCCTGAAGTTCCCTGAAGGCCCTGAGGTGCCTTATACCACTGTAGTGCATGACTCTGTTGTAATGTTCAGCCTGTTGTACCTCCGAGGCTCTCGTTATCAAAAGCATGCGGAATGGCGCAGGCGGCCGCATGTCGTCCCAATCCGGTAACCCCGTTCTTGGCGAATATCAGTTGCCGAATGATTGCCGAGCGGCAGATCTTCGGTCCGATTGCCGTCCTTTGCCGGCAATATTCAATTCTCAATGAATTTAATTCATGGTAGGGCTGAACATGATTCCGGCGCGCATAATTTTCTATGTCCACTTCGCGCAAAACTCATTATTCATGGCTTGATGTTTTGTGTTCGAGTACAAGTTCAGAACCAAACCGCGGGAATCCGGCTGTTCGGCTAGCTTCGGCAAAGCATAGCAGGGAATATTCTGAAAATACCTACGGCTTGAATATAAGCATGTGGTCGGGCTCAATGTGCTACCAGTTGAAGCAAGTAATGGAACTTCTCAAACCAAATATATTTCGAGTTCACTGTCTGCGCTTATTTCGCATGGGGGGACCCGCGGAGACCTGCGCGGTTGATAGGTCCAGCGCCGCGTACGGTGGAAGTGCTGTAGGCGTCTCTGTCGCCCCAGCTCCCCATACGGGCCGCGGGGGCGGTACGTAAAATGGATTGACTCGGCTAGCTGGCACCAGACTCGTGGCTGTCGATTGGCTCCCGCCCGGTGTCCGCTGCTGTGGTAAATCATATGGATCTATGAAGCGTCCTTGAGGCCCACCCTCAAAATTTTGAATTCGCCGCTTCCTGAGCTTGCACCACACCGCCACAAGGAACAGCACTATCGCGCCGCCGCCACATGCACTTCCGACTGCAATTGCAACTGTAGAAGTATGAGATGCCGCGGGAGTTTGGTCTTCAGTGGTGGTGGTTGTCTGACCAGTAGTCCCGGCGGTTTTTGTCTGACCAGCGGTCCCGGTGGTTGTTGTGGTTTGAACACTTGAAAATCCGTCGTCGAACCTGGCGCAGGTTCTTTTTCAGTCATGTGTCCCTAGAATTTCTGACTCACGTATACATCGCATAATCGAAAATGAACAGCGAGGGTTCAGCGGTGCGCGCAACCAAGGTGTGCGGCTCGTTGCTCAGGGCCTCCGCCGAAAGCACTGGGACGGCATATAAAATATCACTTGAAGCATCCGGGGCATGATTATAGCCACCGTGGGATGTGTCGTCTATGGTAAATGCCAAACTGACGGTAGTGGCTGAATTGGGGACGGTATTGGGAATGATGCAGAACAAATATATCGCTGTTCCTGGACATGAACGTCATCCCTGTATCCGAGCGTGCGAAATTCCAACATGCGTACCTGTGAATTGGATCGTGACAGAGGAAGGGCTATCCCCCTCACTTTTCTGCGTGCTATCGTGCCAAGTAAGATCGAGCGCCTGGCTCGGATCGGGTTTCACAAAACAAGCACTGCAATTCCCGTCCTGTCACAGTTTCATGGTCTCGTCGGTAATCGAAGATCTTAGCTGCCGAAAAATGAGAGCTTACGACGACGGTGTTCCACACATTCTGGGGCTCGTAGAGTGGCATGAAACCAGTGATCAAGTCCCCGTTGAAATCGTCGATGGTTCGATTTGACACGGCAGAGAGACAATTTTGAACTTGCACCAAAGTACACATCGCCACGAAGGTGCGGGAGGAATGCCTCATCACAGTGCATGGTATCGCAAACGTCACTTGTCTTCTCTTATATATTTCCGCTGCCCCAATGTCCATGGAGGCAACGTTGATACACTGCCATATTTTCATTAGCTTCAACAGCCGTTCTGTTGCGCTGCGCCGGGACGTATCGAATGGAACCCGTCGTTTTTGGCGCCCTGTTTATCAGACTTTTGACAGACTTGTTGCACCTTGGGCCGCGCAAGCTCCCAAAACCAAGTCCAGATTTTAACAAGGTCAAAAATTAACTGGTCATTTCATGGAGGTTGTTCCTTTTTTGGGGTCTTTTGGCCTTTTCGGCCTTATGAGCCGGTGTACAAGCTCACAAGGCCGAAAAGGTGACATTTATTTGTGAACTCGCTGATGTTGTATCAACCAACAGTCGTATACCTTGAAAATGCTGAGACGAAATGATGTAAGTATCCCTCTCCTCTGCTATTCTCTATCTTCACCGTCTTTGGCGCCGGTTCCTCCTCTTCCGTCCTAAAGGATTCGTCCGTTTCTCTAGATTCCACTTGTGTGCACAAAATATTATGAAACAGAGCGGCTGTGCGTGCCCCTTCGTCCATCAGTTTCGAAATTATCACCGCCTACATGGCAGGACTGTGGCGACAGTATGCTGTACAGGGAAACTTAAGATGGCACGCCGGCGGTGCTCCGAGCTGTGAGATTCAGCATCGAGAAATTTCCGTGCCAGAAAGAAAGTAGGGAATTTGGACTCACACCGGAAATCTGTGACCGGTTGCTAGTAATTGGCAGCGTATCAGTGATAAAAGCTTGCACATTCAAGGATGCACTGAACTTTAAAAGGTACATATCCAACGTTGGGTAGTGTGTAATGTGCACGCAACATTCCAACTTCCGTATCTGTACTTGATGTTCGAGTCAACCTTGATCGAACCGTGGGAATCCGGCTGGTTCGGCTAACATGACAGGGATACTTGGATATTCTTACGGTTTAGATGGTCGGGCTCATTGTGTTCCCATCACATAAATTGAATCCGCCGTCACAGCCTCGTCGTTGAAGCAACAATTAAACTTCTCAAACAAAATATACTGTATTTTTTCATTCAATCCGACCAGGGGGGTGACACATGACCCAAATTACCAGTTCGATCATTCGACCATGGCCCAAATTTCGTGTGACAGAACCGAAATTTTCGACCACCGGAACGAAAGTTTTCAAATTTACGCATTCAACCAAGCTGTGGGTTACACGTGACAAAAAACCAACATTCGCCATCAACCAGGGGTGGGTGATGCATGACGGTCTAATTGAATGTAAAAGTACAGTATTTCGAGTTGTACATCTGTGTCACTCTCTGCGCTTATTTCGCATGGGTGGTCCCGCGGAGACCTGTGTGGCTGACAGGTCCACCGGCGTGTATGGAGGTAGAGCTGTAGACATCTCTATCAGCCCAGCTTCCCAGACAGGTTGCGGGGCTGGTAGGTAAAAAGGATGGACTCCGGTACTAGATGACGCCAGGCTCGAGGCGGTCGGCTGGCTCTCGCCCGGTCTATGCTGAAAAAAGCGCTGATGTGGTGGTAGATCATATGGATCTATAGAGCAGGTTTGAGGCACGCCCTCTTTATTTTGGATGCGCCGCTTCCTGAGCTTGAACCAAACGACTACCACAACAAGCAACGCCAGTGCGCCGCCGCCGCATGCGCTTCCGACTGCGATTGCGACTGTGGAAGAATGGGATGCCGAGGGAGTTTGGGTGGCGGTTTTATTTTGAACACTTGCAAGGTTACCGTCAAACCTGGCGTAATTCCTCAGCAATTATCAAAGAATGGTAGATATTCCTTCTCACTCGCGTATACGTCGCGAAGTCGAAGAGGAAGACCGACGGACTCACTGTGCGCACAGCTAATGTATGGGCCTCGTTTTCGAGTTCCTCCGCTGAAAGCACAGGCATGCCATATAAAATATCAGTCGATGAATCTGGGATATGAGTAAAGCCGCCGTTGAGTAGTGTGTCGTCCAGGGTAAACGTCAAGTTAGTAGCGGTGACATTTTCATCGGGAGTGGTATTGGGGACGATGCAGAATACATATATAGCAGTTCCTTATGTCCTTGAGAGGGGGCTGAACTCGTAGTAAGTATAGACACACCCGTAAATTGGATAGTAGCAGAGGCAGGAACAGTGTCATGCGCAGAGTGGATACAAAGGTGCCCCTCATGTGTGAGAATCACCATGTTGTTTGCGCCAATAGAGAGACCCAGGTGATTGCTCAGGATTATCATGGCATCGAGGAGTGAAATATAGTCTCTCACAGCCAGCCTTCAACACGGTATGATCTCGTACCTCGATCGTGTTGAAGTCTATTATTAAGTGATGGGTCTCGATCGGGGTAGGCCCTTGTTACATAATCTTCGCTTAGCTGCCCTGGTGTCGTTTTCGCTGTGCGGCACCTCTTTCTCTGGTTTCTTGGGGTGGAACTAAATTTCAGATTAGGCTCGAATCCAGCCTGTCGTACCAAAAGTAAACTGTCGGTAGACAGGCTGGTCGATCTGAGTTTGAATTCTCATTTGACATATTTTGTCCCGAAAAGGTTATTCCGGACCGTCCGCCGATATGTTTTACCTAACCAAATTCATTGGTTTAAAATCCCAGTTGACTTGGTGATTGTATCAGATTCCATTTGCGTTTATCCGAAGACAAACAGGTCAGGTTTGAGTGCAGTAGCGCCAAATTGATTGGGTTGCTTATTTGTTGCGCTTGTTTGTAGCCGCACGGAACACGGTCCAGAATAACCATTTTGGGACAAAATATGTCAATTGAAAATTTAAACTCAGATCGACCGGTCTGTCTATCGACAAGCTTGCTTTCATAGACAGACGGTCACCGGTCTAATTTCAGATCATATTGGAGACAGTCTGCCTCTTCAGAATTTTTTGAATGGTGCTTGAATGAGTGCAGGCGCACATCCTTCAATGTGATGGGACATCAATGTGCCAAAGACCCATCAATTTGACTCATCAATGGCTTCGTCCCATGGTACTGAAAAAATATGGAAATATTTGGGCACACAGAAAACATCTGTGCCTTTCTGATGTAGATATATCCAAGGTTCAAGAGTTGGGGCAAGGGCCTCAAAACGTGATTATGTAATAAGGTTCTACCCCGATCGGGCTCCTGACCTTAACAACGGACTAAGTGAAATAAGGTATCCAACAAGATAATCCTCTGAGGCGGCTTGCTGCGTCTAAAGCAAAGATTTCCGTTGGGAATTGGTGGATCGGTGAGAGGATGCAATAACACCAACGTTATTTCAACAAGCGAGGTACGAGCTTCATTATTTTATTCAAGAGCCTGTCCCTGACAGAAAGTATGTAGTGTTGGGTGGCCGCACGGTCAAGTCGAGAGTGGTTTCGAGCCTGATAATCTCCAGGAAATTTGGGAGTTCGAAATACCGGCATGCCGGGGACCGGTAATACCGGCGGCATCCCGCGGGGCTTAAATGCCATCAAGTCTGTCAGGTCAGCCGCTGTCAGCCGTCCGTGCCAAACACTGGCCGCGACTCTCCCTGCCCCAGCATCCCCGCTGCTGCTAAGCATGGTCGGTCGCCTCGACAATATTTATGTCTTCTCAATCATGGCCCCCTCCATCCATACCGTCCGGCAGCAATGGCGGCATCGCGGGTATGAGACTGCTGATCATTCGCTCCTTTTCGAAGCGTGTATCACCGTTAGCCTGAATTTAGGTGGTCACTTCCTTATGCAATTTATGGGAAAAATGGGGCAGAACACTGTGAGCCTCAATTAAAATTTCTCCCCTACCATAAGCGGAAACCGCGTTGGCCCAACATTTGGCCATCTACGGTGCCTTCATCATCCACATTCTGTAATCAAGAGTGAGAGAACACGGTTGAAACAGTTGTGAAGGTTGTTTGTTTGTTTTTCCTTGCCGCCGGGGGGTAACACAAAATTAAAGCAAAAGACAAAACTTAGACGTAGGTGGTGCCGTGATGCCCGAACTGATCTCCGCTGACCCGATCACATTCCGATCATACCTACGTCATACGGCCGGTATCACACCGTAGAAAGCAAAATCTTGACCTAGGTAAAAAGGTTAACAGAAAGTAATTAAATCAGTAGCCAAATCCAAAATTGTAGAAAATTGGTCTTTCCCTTGGGTACGAAACTTTCGTGGAAATGGGAACAATCAGCGGCTGTTTCACAGCCAAAATCTTTATTCATTCTCAGTGAGGTAAGAAAGGGCTTGCTGAAAGATAGACTTTCCTAAATTCCTTTGTTCGAAAAAAGGAATTTGGGAAAGGACCACTGAAAGAACCTCTTTCTTCTGGCTGGAAATGGATGCTAAAAGGGACATCTTTCAGCAGCCTTTTCACACCTCGCTGATAGTGAATAATGATATCGGGTTCATAACAGCTGCTGATTTTTCCCATTTCCGCAACAGTTTTGTACCCAAGGAAAAGACCAAGTTTCTACCATTTTGGATTTGGCTACTGATTTAATTACTTTCTGCTAACCTTTTTACCTAGGTCGACATTTTGCTTTCTACGGTGTGTATGTCGGTATGCCGACTTCCCGAATGGACTCCCAATTTGGCCTTGTTGAGCAGAAATATTGAGATTTGCAAGCGGAATTGGGTTTCCACAGAATCCCCTCTCGGTGTTTTCGAGGAGGCCCGCGTGATATTCGACTTGAATGAGGCGATGTACTCGACCATCACGTGATCTGTTCAACCAGCAATGAACACAGATTTGCTCGGGTAGTTGCCTTAGAGGCTTCAAACGGCTCATAAATTGCTCTGGCATGGATGAAGGAGGAGTACAAGCCTTGGCAAGTTTTTTCCTAACCTTCAAGAGATGGTTTTTGGGCGTGAGATTTTTTCTAGGTTCAAAGAGGCTCGAATGTGTTCGAACGCTGAACCGAACCTGAACGCGGGTTCAGGTTCAAGATTCGGGGAAACACACTCTGAACCTGAACCGAACCGAGCCTTGCCACCACTGATGAGGAGGAGGAGGCAATATAGGGTTCGGTGAATAACTAGGGTGTTACTACCATAGGTTATTAACATGGTGTTAATAACTGTTAATAACTGTTAATAACATACCTCCCTGGGAGGGCCCGAAAATCCTTGTGAATAATTGTGAATAACTCAAAACTGCAAGAAACGTGTTGGCGGTCGTAAGGCAGTTGTTGGCGAGATGAGCGATGCAGTCTGTCATGCAGGAATCAAACTATCGAGCGAATCATTCGATCATCCGGCTGCAAGATTGTACCCGTCATATCTGTGACAGTACGCGTCAAAAATTTCACGCCGCGTCGCTATCACTATGCCTTACCCTCCCGCGGAAACAATCTCGGATGAAGAATTCCAAGGAGCTCTTGAGATGCTGAATCCTCTGCTGGCTCATCTTCCGGCGGCTCTCCCTCGCAAGGAAGGGAATGACGCTCTACTCGATCTTGTTGCCGCGATGCCTGCTCCGGGTGCATCACAACCGCCCGTGCCTCGACCACAGGCTGTTCAAACTGCAACAGATAAGCCAGAAGAGATTAACTGGGACTTCTAGAGCTCGCTTGCAAGCCATTTTGAGTTATTTACACCCCTCGAAGTTATTTACATTGTTAATAAACATTATTCACATGTTAATTACTGTTATTGACTAACACCTGTGAATAACCCTCGCCGACCTGCCACTGTTAATAACACCTGTAAGAAACTCTTCGGAGGTTCCTAACCGAACCCTAAGGCAATAATGGTTGAGCAGCGAGAGGTTTCGAGATGGCCTGGAGGTTCGTTGTAGTGCAAACCGTTCTGCAACTGAGCCATCTGCACCATCTGACGTTGATCTGAGGTAGGAGGATGGGATGACAAAGAGGATTTGCATGTTTCGCACTTCGGTTCCGGACGCTGAGGATTAGCCGAGGATGCCATTAGCCGGCGCAGTTTTTGCTGATCCGGTCGTTGCGTTGCAGCGGTGGCTCAGTAGGAGGAGGAGGAAGAGAAGAAGAAAACAAGTAGAGAAACAAGCCTGCCCCTACATGTCCGAAGTTCGCTCTGGCAAGAAAATACTACGAGAAGCGTCAACAAAGGATAGAGTTGGGCAGATCAGACATTCTTAGCACGACACAGTGTATCCTGGAAGCATCTGACCGACAGGTGGCCACTGGATCCCCGCCACTGACTCAGAAAAACTTCAAAAAGCTTTGGAAAAAGGAGATCAAGAGGTCTCTGAATCGCGAACATCCATCACTGGTGTACGTGCTGTCAATTGATGGGTAACCCGACCCTCTGTAATTATCTGAGGAGCAGAATCAGAAATACATGGGAGTTATATGGGATTATATGTGAGGCCATTGAAGGCTTGAAGAAGGTCATTTTTTTCTGTGCATGTCGTGGAACCAGAGGTCCGATGCCGCGATGATGCCGCTTACTAACAACAATTGCCTTTAAATCTTCGACAAGAGGATGAAATAATAGGCACACAGTCATGAAATGCGTATCGTCGCCAGCTAAACAGAAATCCGGGTTGCAGTTCTGATCCTCGCCCTTCGGCAACTGCCCGGTCTCCCACAAGCGCGGATGCATGTCCGACTTTCCGGATCTGCCGTCCTCAGAGCTGAAGCCCGGTTTATTATCACAATTAATTCAGTTACATATATTCACATATAATACAGAGGGTCGGAATGTACTGATGCTCAGGTTTGGCGGACGTCGACGATGATCTGGTTCAACGCTGATACCCTGCGTCCATCTGCGGGCCAGTCAGAAATGGTTTACTCAAAAAGGGATTGAGCGCGTACCAAAGAATCCTCTGACGCCGTGGGGCAAGTGCGGAGGCGTCAAGGACGTATCTTCCTCGATGCTGTTGATAACTCAATCAGACGAAGAAAATTCAACCAAAACTCAACGTCAACATACACGAGATTCAACGACGACGTGATCTGACTCTGGATCGGCGCGTCGCGGATGACGATGTTCTCGCTGATGACAGCAGCATAGAAAAGCCCCACTGCACCCGCCTGCACATTCCCTTAGAATGAACTATAATCCATGAAAATGAAATGGTGCGTACCTGAATAGGATTGCTTTGGTCCGCAGGCACTTCGACCGCGCCGCTGAATGTGACGGTTGCGCCGGCCTCATCAAAGCCCTCGCCCTGCAGCTGCTTCTTGTACTCGTCGCGCGAGATGTGTCTCCCGTTCACCGTGACGGTCGCGTTCTTGGACAGGAAGGCATCGAACGCAGAGTCGAACACGGTCTGCGTCGTGGCCTTGATTATTGAGGACAGGTGCTGCTCTGCCCAGGTCTTCAGCGGTGGGAGGACGATGTTGGCAGTCATTGTAATTAGTTGGGTGGAGGTCGAAGTGTTCGGCGGTGCCTTTTTATACGTGAAGGGCCGGCGCCTACTTGACTGTCCGCTGATCGCGGAAGCCGAGACAGCCCCCGGCCCTGAGCCTGGTGAAACAAATTACGTACCAACTAAATTTGGGGGAGGGCAAAATTGTAATGCGTTCCCAGGTACTCCGTGCTGTTTCCGTGCTCCGTACCGAGATTGGATTACCGAGGCAGTGCACACTGAGCGCGATCGGAGGCCAGTCTCTCCATTTCCCGCTTTTCTTTCGGGGAGCGACGGGCCTGACCGATATGGGGCAAGCAAGTTGCGTTGGTTTCAGTACGCACGGCTGCTGTAATTAGTTTAGGCGGGAGCGAGGAGGGGACTCAGGGGAGAATGCCAACCATCGGTTGCACCAAGCGCTTAAAGACACTAACCAGAAGAGTTCAACGTTCAGGCTCGGCTCTTGGAATAGACGAGGCTTATGGATCGAAAGAAATTAATCCCGAGCTCCAAATTTGAAATAATGCTGGGTATGTTTATGAGATCTGGGGGCTTAAAGGCTACTTTGCCGCACAGTTGGGTCCCGGGGAGTAAGTATAATACCAGCCCCGGGTGTCGTTGGAGTGGTTTGGGGCCACGGAGGGCGGTGTTCCTGGATATGAAAGACTTGGTCCAGAACAACTCCATACAGTCTGGCCTTGCGAGAACTCCAATGAAACTCCAATGAAACTTCAATGTTAAAGGTGGGGGATTCAAGATCAGCATCAGCAATTAAACCTTTGTCCACACTGGCAGGAGTGTAGACTTGACCTAGACCCTGGCCCTTGACAGATGCTTGGTTTTTCGTGATTTGGTTTTCAGCAAATGAAAACTCGACACAGTGACTCGTCGATGGGTAGAACTGCCATCAGATCTTGCCCCTTTGGGTTTAATCTCCGCCATATTCGGCTCCCGACGCAGGGCGCGATGAGTGCATTTCTGCTGTTATGTGTCCGTGATTTTCCATCAATAAAATGGTTTACTGCGCCCCTGTAACCTACACACTCGCCGTTTCCCTCAGGGTTTTTATTTTTATTTTTAAATTTTGACAATATATTATTGAACTTGGCTAATTCGGCGTTCAAAATGCATAGTTTGTGCACATTTACTGTCCTAAAATAATGTGAGCATTCACTGTGTTGAATCTTGAAACGATAAACCCCACAACTATAGGTTAGTCTGCTATAGTAGCACAGGACAAAATCCCGGTTGATTGGGGAAAAGACCCCTCCAAATGTATGACAAACTCACCCTGTCAATAGAGATTTCCTGCTTTCAAGCGAGAGTTTCTGGAGAACAGGAGCCACAGAAGTGATGCTGGGAAAAAGCACGTTGTTGGAAGTCTGACGGCCGGTCAGGAAACACTAAAGCCGAAACTCACAACAAGTCCAATAAGACCACGTTATGGATTCGAGACGACAAGCGACAAGCTACGACAGAGAGGATGATGGTAAGACAAAGGTGATAACTGATCTATGTAAGCAGCTGATCAGCATGGGTAAACCGGCCAGGTTTACAGTTGTTCAATAACTTGTTCATTGAATTTGGTCTACGTATCGCATCAAGTTGGACCAAGGTTGGACCCCAGTCTTTCACGCCTTTTGAAGACAAGGAATGCTATAAGTTTACCGAGGATTCATTTAGGCAAGGTTTTCTGAGCCTTGCTTGCATTCTGTTTGTCAAGGGAACGGTTCCCCGAGAGGTTGGCTGACAATGCCGCTCAATGCTGCTGCCTTGGCACCCCCCATTTAACCTTTTCGACATAATAGGAAATCTATCATTTCACTACAGACTCCCTATCAACATGCTCGCTCCATAGGTATGTCCGTTTAGGTTTCCATCAAGGCTGACCTCTGGAATACTGTATTTTTTCATTCATGAATCAATCCGACCAGGGGGGTGACACGTGACTCAAATTACCGATTCGACCATTCGACCACGGCCGAAATTTCGCGTGACATAAGCAAAAATTTGGACCACTGGAACAAAAAATTTCGATTTTACGCGTTGCAGGCGTGATTTTGAGGAATTTCGAGGGCCGTGTGATGCAAAATGCCTTCGACCAGAGGGTGGGTGATGCGTGACAAAACACCAATATATATTCGCCATCGACCAAGGGGGGAGTGATGCGTGACGGTCGAATTGAATGTAATAATACAGTATGCAAATTACTGTTTTTTTTTTTTCGTTCAATTCGACAGGGGGTGTGACCTGTGACCCAATAAACCAGTCCGACAATTCGACAACTGCCAAAGTTTGGAGTCCATTCGGGAGTTCGAAGTTTGACACCCCCCACAATTTCGTGAAAGTTTGGGTATTGAGAGAACCGGCATCAATCCATTTCGATGCACGGCGGCATACCGGCGGCATCCACTGAAATATTGCCTGGCTGATGCGGCTAACAAACATCTCCTGAGTCTCCTCTTCTCTCCCCTCCCCCCCATCAATGCTCCCTCCCTCCCTCCTCTTGAAGAATGACTCACCCATCCGGCAGCTTGGCAGCTTCGTCGTCCTCCAATGCGGTTACCCAAAATGGTACGCACCTTCACTGCGCGAACGGCGTCGGGCTGTGGTCGCTCGCGCAGGCGCCCGGGCGCCAAGGGGCTGACGTACTGATGAAAAACTCGACGCTTAATTGGACAGGAGATCCCGCGGCGGCGTGGTACGAGGACGTGTGGCGAGCGCCGATCTGGACCGTGACGGAGGTCCGCGTGCCGGTCGGTGCGCAGTGTCGCGTGCGCGCTCGACGACGGGGCGAACTTTGTAGTTTATTCGTATTTTTCGCTCTGTCTATATATGCTCCGCTTCAGCGAGGGTCCCCGCCATCACCAAGACACGCATCAATAGCGCCTGATTAGACATCAGATTCGATCTGATGGTGGTACTGCCGAATCAAGTCCGCTTGAGATGCCGCCGTTGCCGCCGTGCATTTCGATCATCGCCGTGCATCGATCGCGCCGGTTCTCTCAATTCCCAAATGTCCTCAAAATTTCGACATCCGAGACGCAGAATTGGGGTTTTTGCATGGCTGAGAGAAATTTGGGTGGGTCGTGCTGAAATTTGCTGTGATCTAGTGCGGGGTTAGATTTAGATTTGGGCCTGTAATTTACGAGTGGGGAGGCCGGGGCTCCTCGTAAAATACAAAGAGCCTGTAATTTACTGTAATTTACAGTGCCGCAGGCCGGAAAAATTACCGTTTTTTACTGTAAAGAAAGGGATGTAAAATTTGTAAAATATGTATTTAATTGTAAAGTTTACCAGCCATCACCTCCCTCGCCCAGGCTGCACTCTGCGCAGTCCATACCAGCGCAGCGGGGAAGCTGTGGCCTTGGTGGGAGAAAGGTTCATTTCAGGCGTAGGCAGAGACGGCCATCATATGCATTCGCCGATAGCTTTCGTCAAGAAGACTTTTACCATTCTTTACCTGCAAATTTCTGCGTCCCAGGTAAAGAATGTATTTTACATGTATTTTACAGTAAATTTCTCGGGTGTAATTTACACATTCATTTCTAACCCGGCACTACTGTGATCGTTTCTCCTATGATCCGATCACTGCGCAAACGCGCGTGAGGCTCCGACTTGCCACCGCTCCCGGTGTCGCGGCTTATGATCTCCCGTTCTTACAAATCAGTCCGACTCCCACTTCTGACTGCAATAGCCTCGCTGTCAACTCTGATGGAGTGACTCGAGTTCGCATGCGCATCGGAATCGCAATTCCTCGAGTTCCACTGCGTCGTCATGCCTTGTCCTCGGCAGACGTGGGGAACTGGTGCAACACCCTTCACAACAAGGTGGCGAGGAGACCTTCCCGATTGTCCGACAGCGGAGCAATGCGTACCTTCGGGCCCTCAAAGTCTCTCACCCTGTAAATCCAACCGCATTAAAATTGACACGAAAGGATCCGTCCCCCGCTCTCGGTGATTATAAATGTTGAGGAGTTGTCATTTCCCGAAGATACCGGGAAAACTGGAGCGGCTGCCGAACTGGAGGATGCCGTACATATTATTCGATCAATAAAAACAGCACGTACGTCGTGGCCATTGTGGAAATTACATGAATTGCGACTTAACCGCCTCAAAAATGAACGCTGCGACCTTCTCCGGGACCGAAACATTTGCACAAATGTGCTTTGGTCGACATCGGAGCAATGCGTACCCTCAAATACTCCCAAGATTATATTTGGTGCATCCAACTGCATTCACATTGTAAGGAGCGACACGCCAGCGATGTTCTTGTGGCTTGTGCTAAGTGCTTTCTACATGAACTGCGCCTTCACCACCTCAATTAACAACGCTGCGACCTTTTCCGGCTCCGAGATATTCGCACAATGCACGAGCTCCAATTCGTATACCTTCACAGTTCTCCCACCACTCTTTAAATTTCTGACCATCTGGCGTTGGAAGTCGGGCGGCAGACACTTGTCCTCGGTGCACAAGATGTAAGCCGAGTCGACGTAGTTGTATGCGGCGTACGTGAGCTCGCCTTGGAAACTCAGAATCGACTGCCAGGGCATCTTCTTGACCCACTCGATGCCTTGATCAAGTGGGAGATCGGATAAATTCCTCCTTACTACATCTTCGAGACTCAGGTCGTCCATATAGATGAAATCGCCCTAATAATAAAAAGCAGTCAGCTCAAGTGCGTGGTACCGTTGTTTCAAAAAAGTGTATCTCACCTCGACCTTGCCCCAAGTGAAACCAAGATCCGCAGTGACAGCTCCTACAACTTGTCCAACAAGGGGGGCGATAGCGGTGAAATAAACCAAGCCCGTCACACAGCCTTCTCCAGCCTTCTTCGCGGTGTAGCCTCTGACACACTCGGTAGCCACGCTTCCGCCGTATGAATGGCTCATAACGACGACATCCTTGCCGCTCTTGCACAGGCTTGCCAGAACACCGCCGAAGAAGGCGACATCCTCGTAGAACGTGGCAGCTTTCTGAGGCGGCCTGCGAGCAGCCGATGGGAGGCCGAATACCAGGGCCTCGAAGCCCCCGTCTTTGAGGTGAGAGGTCAGAGGGTCGTAGAAGGAAGGGCTCGAGAAGGAGCCGGGGATGATAAGGATGGTCGGGGTCACTTTCGACATGTTGGCGAGTTGTGAACCGTTCTCGTTTATGTTCAAGAGAGGGAGCCGAGGGGAGTTAAAGTCAAAGTCCGCAGCGGACCGTCACCTTGCTAAGTGCTTATATATCTAGGAGCAGCGAGCTCCATATATACGAACAGATACAAACCTGTGACCAAATTGGCTGACGAATTATTCTATTATTCATCCCTCAGTCGCTTCGCAATTTTCGGCTGATCCGGTCGTTGCGTTGCGTTGGTAGATCAGGAGAAGAAGGAACAGGAGAGGAAAACAAGCCGAAAAAGAAGCCCTTCCCCACATGTCCGAAGTTCGCTCCCCTTGGCAAGAAAACAAAAAGCCCCGACCACTGAACCCCGACACTGGCAGAGTTGGGCACATCAGTCAGTCGCAGCGCGAAGCCGTGAGCGGCTTTAAGTCCTGGGAGCTTGACCAACAGGTGGTCACTATGTAGACAGTAGACTCCCTGCACTGAAAACTTAGAAAAAGCAGATGGCCGTTTGTGAGAGGTTTTCGGAACTACCCGATAAAACAGATGATCCAATCACAAACGCGGTCACGCCACCTTATTTGGAGACTCGGACCGGTGCAATATCCAGTGGATTTTGCTCGGAGGGACGTCGAAGCGCGACTGGGAGCCAGAATTGATTTTCCTTTGCAGCCTTGAGCTACCCCGACTTCACGCCTTACTCAGAGCCAGCCACTACTCTAACGATATCGTGTTCCTAGAATTTCAAGTTGGCCTCTACTTTGACTGCACATCCAGTTCAACGTTCAACAGGACTAACTTAGAGTCTGTTCGGATGCCACAATTTATTGTTCATTGTTCATTGTGCTGCTGTTTATGGCAGATCCACTTGTCACTTTGATGTCCGGCAGTGTCGCACGGGATGTCCATCAACAGCTATCAACTCTCCTTAGCGTTGTCTCCCGTAGACTCGTAACCAGTCTGCCTACAAGTAGCAAAAATGTGGCAAGCACTTTGCCGTAGGCAGACTGGTACAACTTGGAATCAACAATCGAGCTGCGCACGGAGTTTGAAAATTTCTCCCCGCTGCCGCCCCGGGCTCAATTTGAGTCGTTTGTGCAGAATTACAAGAGAACTCTCTTTTCGATTCCATCTCTCTTGACTTCTGTCTCCTCAGAATTTCCGGTAGCTCCGCGGGGGGTGCGTAAAGAACAGTCGAAGTTACAAGGGAATTGATGGCAAGTGCCCAGCCACCGTGATGGTGTGATCGGCATCACCCAAAAATTCAAACTCCGGGCACAGCTCAATCACAAATCCCGAGTTGCACCAGTCTGCCTACGCAAAGTGCTTGCCACATTTTTGCTACTTGTAGGCAGACTGGTTACGAGTCTATGTCTCCCGAGCATTCCCGTCCATTCCCGCCATACCCCCCTCCCGCCCACTTTGTGCCCCTGCCGCTTAGAACTATTTGGTTGAGCATTGTTGAATCCCACTGAATATATCTTGCCCCAAACCCGCCGACTGATGAAGCACTTTTTTTGAGGGCCACCACCACCGACACCGACGGCGGCGATGGCCAGAGGCTCGCAAACGTCGCCGGAGGTTGTCAAGTGACTGATGTGACCGGACAATTGACGCAACAATGAGATTACTATACGGACATGTATGGGAGCAACGGTCACGGTCACGGAGGGGTTCGTTGCGTTACCCAACCCGCTGTATGTCCCGGTCACGATAAGGTCCGTTGCCTTCAAAAACAGCGTGACGTTCAAAATAAATAAATAAAATTCGGAAAAAAATAAAGTTGGTATAAGTACATGCTAAGAGTCATCGTCCGAATCAATGACTTTAGTCGGAGCCCCCACATCAGCCCATTTCTCGCCCTTGTTGTTGAAAGCCCAGATATCTTCATCATAATCTGCTGCCGTCAAGCCCTCACAGAGTGGAGAGGAATTTTTTTCGCAGTGTCTATTTATGAATAAGTATGTGCCACCGTTGTTTTCCATTGTTGTCTGAATAAGTATATTTTTGGGTGGCCTGCAGAACAGTGGACAAAGGCCGTTGCCCAATCTGGCGACGGTCACGGTCACCTGGGCGCCGTTGCGTTAATCCGCATGGCGACGGAATGTCACGGTGCCGGGAGCCGTTGCTCCCATACATGTCCGTACAGTACTGTAAAGGCAGGCACAATAGACAATCAACCAACAATCAACAATTCATTGTGGCATCCGAACGAGCTCTAATTATGCAGTGACTACGATTCGCATCGCGTTTTCAAGCCTCGGAGCTCCTTGAATTGTACGATTCATACCTTGTCCTCGACAGACGCAGGTGCGGCGCTCTCGGCCCCTCATATAAAGGCAGGTAGGTCCTCCCGCAGTCTCTGCTCACCGGAGCGATGTTTACTCTCAAAGTCTCCCAGTATTACCTACAGTTGACTTTTTCATAATGCATAGGGTGATAATGCATATTTTTCATTATGCATAGGATTTGGTCCGGAACCATGTTGGGAGGCGGAGATATGCATTATTTTATGCATTCTGATAATGCATAGCTTCGTGGAGCCACATTTCACCCACATATGCATTATGAGATGACCAAATTTGGGTGACAATGGGTGGCCGGTCTCCCAAAATTGCCAAATCTGGCTGCATTTAGTCATAGTCTGTTGTGTAAATTCATGCCCATCTGTATCCTGGCAGAAGGCCTGCTGAAAAGGTGGGGTGAATAGCGAACATTGTCACGCTTTGGAACAGAGGTCACGAAATCACACGATGTCACACGATGGGTGACAACTTCATCTTGCATATCCGCCATAATGCATAGATTTAGGGTGGGTCCCGACTTTATGCATTACGAAAAAGTCGACTGTATTTGGTGAATCCCACCGCCTTAAAATTGACAATGGGTCAGCGCCTTTCTGTTTGTAGTCTGTAGTTTACCGCGTGCCTGATGTAGGGAGCTCGACCTTATTACATAATCGTCGGACTTTGAATTTCTGACAAGGCTTTCCTCCTGCCTGGAGGCAATACAGGCCATATATTAAGAAGCCAAATTCCTTAGAATGTAAAACAAAAGCAATCTGTGGCCTCAGAATTGTGTTTACAGAGGTCGTTGAGGTGCAAAGTTGTTACCGGCCGGTTCACATCAAAATTCGGCCTCATGGTTCTCGCATCAGCTGGGAAAAGTTGAGTGTGAAAGTTGCTGGTTCCCGTGAATGGCTCAATAATCCCCAAGAAAATCGACGAACAACGCGCTCTAACCCTCATTTCTATGTCCGAGAAATTCAAGATTACATAATAAAGCTGACCTCCAATCAACCGATCAAGGCAATCAACAGACTACAACATGCGAGGTACGAGCATCTCTGTTGTAGCGTCTGTCTACGAGAGACTATTCTGTTTGCGAAGAGAGAACTTTATCTCGCTCTTGGAGATCAATCCAATGAGTTGTCTAACAATTTGCCGAAAATAAAGGAAAGGTTGAAACGAGTAAAGAGAAACACGCCAGCGATGTTCTCGTGGCTTGTGCTTTTAAAATCTACATAAACTGCGCCTTCACCACCTCAGTCAACAACGCTGCGACCTTCTCCGGCTCCGAGATATTCGCACAGTGCGCAACCTCCAATTCATACACCTTCACAGTTCTCCCACCACTCTTTAAATTTTCGACCATCTGGCGTTGGAAGTCGGGCGGCAGCCCCTTGTCCTTGGTGCACAAAATGTAGGCCGAGTCGACGTCCTTGTATGCGGTGTACGTGAGTTCGCCTTGGAAACTCAGAACCGACTGCCAGGGCATCTTCTTGACCCACTCAATGCCTTGATCGAGTGGGAGATCGGAGAAATTCCGACTCGCTGCGGTTTCGAAGCTCAGGTCGTCCATGTAGATGAAATCACCCTAACCAAAAGCAGTCAGCCCAGGTGCGTGGTAACGTTGGTTCCAAAAATGTATCTTACCTCGAACTTGCCAAAATTGAACCCAAGATCCGCGGTGACAGCTCCCACCGCTTGTCCAACGAGGGGGGCGATAGCGGTGAAGTAAACTAAGCCCGTCACACGACCTTCTCCAGCCTTCTTCGCGGTGTAACCTCTGACACACTCGGTAGCCACGCCTCCGCCGTATGAATGACCCATGACGACGACATCTTTGCCACTCTTGCACAGGCTTGCGATAACACCGCTGAAGAAGGCGGCATCCTCGTAGAACGTGGCAGCTTTCTGAGGCGGCTTCCGAGACGCAGTTGGAAGGTCGAACACCAGGGCCTCCTGTCCGCCGTCTTTGAGGCGGGAGACGAGAGGGCCGTAGAAGGAAGCGGGGCAGAAAGCGCCGGGGACGATAAGGATGGTTGGGGTGGCTTTCGACATGGGGGGAAGTTCTAAGGTCTTCGTGGTTTCCGGGAAGTGAATTTCTCCGAGTTGATGATGGGAGTCGAAGTTGAAGTCCATCCTGGATCTTGATGTATTTTAACAGTCGAGCCGTATTTCTGTTCTGGATCGAGGATGCCGGGGCGCGCAACTGTTTGATGATTCCTAAGCTTTCTGTCAGCTTCATACGGTCCATACGCCGTTTACCCGTCGCAATGGGTAACTTGCGATTGATGCGCCGCTTCAGCGAATACGTAATGTACGTAATGTCAAATTTAATTCAGAAACTGCGTCAGAGTCTTCATAATTACTGCAAATGTGTTTACATGTCTTTGAGACAATACATATCAGAGCGCAGCCAACGAAGCAAAGTTTTTCAACTTGATATTTGGGAAAGATTGAAGCTTGATGAAGGCTGCCATGCATTGATCCGATCGCATGTTCCCTTGTGTTCCCTTGCCTTCCCTTGCGAGATGTCCACAATCCAATCACACCCCTTGGAAAGAAAAGAAAGAAAAATATATATAATCAGCGCCTCGGATTAGAACGAGTTAAGCAGAGATTGATGGTCACTTGGCGCTTGAATCAAATCACAGATCCACAGCTGTCCAACGCAGCAAGGGCCATGCTGAATTGCCTGCAGATTCGCTTGTATCCGCCGCCGAGGTACTACGTAAATGTCGAAAAAAATTATGTCGATAGTTCAGGCTCAGCGAACTCGAATGTACACACAAGCCCGTCGCGGCGGCGTCGCCCGGCAGGGAATCGACAGATACGGTGATAATAACCACGATGTGCTTCAGATACAGATACAGTTCTGACGTGGTATCAATAAGAAATCGAAAGACTGAAGGAGGCTCAGGACTAGGCCGACTGAGGACTGGTAAGTAGCACATGGTGGCAGGTAACCATGAAATAAACGGGCCTTGTGAATCCACCACTTGAACAAGTCCAGAGCCGTCTGCAGCAAGTCTGCAGTCAAAGCGCTCCAATTGGATATTCACGGGTTTATTCCCCAAAGTTCCTCGTCTTGAGAACGCGCTCTCCTCAGAGCGCCACATAATCTGCGGTTGAGAAGTGCCATAATCAGTTGAACCTATGGACGTTCGACTTCTCCGAAGTTCTGGAACGGTCAGCAAGCTCGGCACATAGAGTTCATCCTCAAGATAAGCCACGAGTTCAATTTGTACGATCACGGCTATTCCATGGATTCTGGCTGTTTTTCGAGTTGTGTGGGTCAATATAGTGGTCGGGAACCTCGCTCAGATCAATTCCAACGCACCGGAGGCGGTTTCAACGGTAATTTTTGGCCGGGGTTGAGCGAATAGACAGCGGCCCTCCACAGATACTCGGCATACATCAGAAACTTAATTTGCGGCGACGATACTTGAAGAGGTGATACCCTCGTGTCCATCGATTCGCCGTCGATTCAAGCAGTTGCCAGTCGCAATGTGAAGTCGCGAAGTCTTACAGCCGTTTTCAGAAAAGAATGCCCTTTTGATTAAATGCTCCACGCTCGATTTTGCTTACCCTTGTTTGACCGTGCGTCCGTCTCGTAACGCCTTCAGCTCCACCCGGAGTATAGGGAGGAGGGAGATCATCCCCAGCGGCAGGTTGCAGAGCAAGGACCGTCCACCCGTCTTATTCCCGGGTGTAATCCCGGTAGTGACGTGCGTTCGAAACTTCTTTTGTGAGACATCCTTAGATCGTAGAGAGAGAGAATGGGGGATTTAATTCAACCTGAGTGCCTAAATATGTGGGAGCTTGGTTTGGAGTCACACCACCGCGTATCGCTTCCATGACGCAAAGGTGGAGCAAAACGGGCCACGAGATGGATGCAGGGTCAAACAAAGGTAAGTAAAATCGAGCGTGGAGCATTTAATCAAAAGGGCATTCTTTTCTGAAAACGGCTGTAAACAGCTTGCGGCGTCTGAGCCGACGATCCAGCCCTGGCGGTCTCATTAAACGCCTGGGACAAAATTCTCCTGAGGTGAGTTGTCGCGAAGCGGTCAGGTGAAAGAGTTCAAGTTGGCAGTTCAACTCGGATCAAATTGTGGTGGTCCGTTACTGCCCAAACACGGGCACACAAGACCACTCCTCCTGCCACCTCGACCTCGACCTCGACGCGTTCCGCGTTCCTGTCGATACCGTCGCGTTTCAATCGAGATGTCCACTGCCACTCCATTTCTGACCGCCATCTCCTCCACCCTTCCACCAGAACTATCAGAATCATTAAAGGGATTCCAGACCCCCGCAGGAGCTCAGGCGCTCGACGCTCTCATCCGATTTGTGAGTGGAGCAGACGCTTCAGATCCTGAAACGCAGCAGCAGTGGTCCGCGCGCCAGCATGAAGCTCTGGCGGCTTTGAGCGCGCTGACCAAGTCTGCGTCGTCTACGAACGGAAAGCGTCAAAGAGAGCAAGAAGACGGCTCTGACTCAGACGCCAAGCGCCAGAAAACTGACTCGCCCGACTCGGAGGACGGGCCTCCATTATTCACGCTTCACTCCATTTCGACCTCGTCTCCGATACGCAAAAAAGTCGACATCGCAGTGCATGCGTCATCCGTCAGGTTTCTGAATGCAGCCACGCGCGTCCTCGAGGCATCCATTCCTCTCGCGGCCCTCACCCGCGCGTTTCTCCTCCCCACCCGTGGGAAGATGAAGGCTCACTGGACAGTCGTCATCCTGTCCTCGGACGCGCCCGACCGGGGCAAGAAGCAGCCTGCGTCTTCGCAGATCATATTCGGACTCGACGCTGCTGCCGCGGCAGCCGTCAAGTACACCGCCGCCGCCGAGCCCACTACCACCCTCAAAACCGGCACGCCCACACGCGCGCTCCTTCTCGACTTTCTCGCGCGCCTGCAGCGCCCCGTGCTCGAGCCCGTGCCTGCCGTGTTCAAGAGCGCGTGCGCGGGCGTCGCCGCGAGCGCGGCCGAGGGCGGCGTCCCCGGTGTGCAGGCGTACCGCGGCGCCAAGGAGGGCACGCTCTGGTTCCTGCGCGCCGGCGTGCTCTGGGGCGAGAGCAAGCCGTGCGAGTTCTGGCCCCTCGAGGCGCTGCTCAGCAAGGCCGACGGCCTGCGCGTTATCAGCGCAACTGGCCGCACGTGCACTGTCGTGCTCACGCGCAAGAGCCCGCCGGAGGAGCGCGCGGAGCTCGATGAGGGCGAGGCGGACCCGGGCGTCGAGGCGGCATTCTCCAATGTCGACGGGAGGGAGCAGGAGGGGATCAACAAGTGGGTGAGGGAGCATCGTGAGCTGTTTGGGAAGGAGATGGTTGCGGGCGTGGGCGCGCTGCAGGTGCAGGACGACTCGGACGAGGAGGACGGCGATTTTGAGGCGGATTCGGAGAGCGATGGGGGGTCTGCGTCGGGCGGGTCGTCCGAGGAGGAGGATAGTGGGGATGAGAGCGGCAGTGAGGAGGCGGAGGATAGCGGTGGAGAGCATGGGGGACGGGGACGGGGACGAAGAAGAGCTGAGGCCCGAGCATCACCCCTTGATGCGCCCGGGGGCGATGCCACGTATGTCGCGCGCCGCCATCGACATGGTCGCTGCGATGGTGGAGGGCGAACTCGTGGGCGATATGGACGACGGCGAGGACGAGTTAGACGACTGAAGGACGCGCTAACCGACGATACTGGAGGATGAGCTGAACGATGAGCTGGACGACGGATACTGACTCCTGCTGCGTCTGAAGCTGGTATTCGTTCCCAGTCATAATTTATTTCGTGTCCCAGGCTTGTTGACTCTTCTCACCGCAGAATGAGAGACCTCGATCTTGTTCAAATGCTGCCTGAAGTCGAACGTCCGCAGGCTCACCCGGTTATTAATATTAGATTCCATGCGACTCGATGGGAGACTGCGGCCTCGGCGCTGGTCTATTTTGGATCTCCTTGATTCGGTGTTATGGTCCAAGCGATTGTAAGGTCCATCTTGAAGCTGAAGACTTTGGGAACGGACTCGCAAGTCTGTTAGCTGACAGCTCTGGACTCACTCGTCCTGTTTGGATTCGTGCGGCAAGCCTGGTTCATTGCTGCCCTGGAGCCTAAATCCTTCCGGTTCGTGTTCAACTTGACTTGGAAAAGCTATTTCAATGTATCGAATCTTGGACCGAACCTCACGGAATACGGCAGCGCTTATCCACCAGATCCTCCAACCTTATTATTACTGGGTAGCATGCTTTCAGAGCTGGGAACAAACGCGCGGCGGGCGCATCCCCAGTTCCTGCTGGCTGGGCTGGCGGGGTTGATGGCTCAAGACGACTTCGGGATGCCCACTCAACCGAATGTAGGAATCTTAGTCTTGAGGCTCCATACGCACGTTCTCCATATCAATGTTCAGACGACGTCAAGATTCCTCCCGGCCCGCAGTCTCCCTTATCATCAAAGCTTTCGATTTCTTACTGATGCCCTGGCAGAACTGGGTTTGAAGTGCCGGAAGCCCCTCCCGAATGCCGTAGTTTCTGCACTGAATTCTCCAATTCAGGCACTTCACAAGAACGTGACTCAAATTGTTTACTCAGAATACCCCTCCGAGTCGTCCTCGATGGCCCTCAGTGGTGCTGGTCATGCAAAACCCGACTAATTCCATACCTTTGCTCACAAGCGACGCAGACCGAGGAGCCTCGGTCCAACGACGCGCTCCACTGGTGACTTGCCTTCTTTGAAGCCTCTCTGCCGCAACACTGCCGGGCTGTTCTTCCGCTTCGGCCGAGCTTGAGCGGTGTGATGCAGAGATCCTCCGACTCAAAGCCACCCACACTCAAGACAATCGAGCTTCAACGCACCGCCGTTGAAGACTTTAATTTGTTTCCACGGAGTTGCGGGTCGAAGCTTTCCTTTTTTTTCCCGTATCATGCATATCTTCCAGGGCAGATCTTCTTTGATTGAACTGCAGATCAAGCAGCAGATTGCATTTGCTATTTGGCACCCTTGTGGCTTTCTAGTGGCTTCCGAGCCATCGGTCTTCCACAGGATTGGCGCCGCTCCCGCCACACGAAGAGCCGTGAAGGTTTCCGCAGACTTCTTACGATCCCTGTACTTGCCTCCGGGCGAAGAAACGTTCAACCACCTTGTCAATTGTTCCCTGTCATCTCTGATCGAGGAGGGAGTTGAGTGCGAGCGGTTGCATGTGCCTCTGGGCGACGGGCAGGTCTGTGAGGGGAGAGATGGAGGAACTGCTTTCCGCTACCACCAAGGCGCTGCGCGACGACCGCCACTGCATCATGTGTGTTGCAGACTCCCAGGCGGCGTTGCGTGGCATTATCTCCACCAAACCCCGCTCTGGTCAGCTCCGAGCCATCCGCTACGACATCCTAGTCCGGGAAGCTCTCCGCACACGACCTCACCTCACGATCCTCAACCTATGGACCCCCGCTCACATCGGCACCGCGGGCAACGAGATGGCGGACGAGGCGGCGAAGGAAGCGTCGGAACGGGACCCGAACCCCGACAACTGCGTATCACCTCCGTGCGACGCCTTATCCTCCTCCAGACTCTCGGCGTGTGGGACGTACGTTGGAAGGAGACTAAGGTCGGCGACGCCTTGCGCTATCTCGATAAGTCCCCCCCCTCCCTTATCCCCAAACGCCTCTACTCCTCCTCCACTCTGTCCCGCAAGTCCTCGTCGTCGATAGCCCAGCTTCGAACGGGCTTCTCCTTCCTCAACGCCCACCGCCACAAGACTGGTCTCGTCGACTCCTCGGCGTGTGACGCGTGTGGCGCCCCGTTCGAAACTCGTGCTCACTATCTGCTGGAATGCCCCATTTGGGAACCATTCCGCCAACCCCTTCACGCGGCGTGCAGAGAACTCGGATTCTTCGGACCCCTCCACCTCTCTCCCCTCCTCACCCACCCCAAATTGCTTACGAGCATGTCGAAGTTCATAGAAGCAACGGAAAGGTTTGCACGGCCTAGCCCCCCGCCTAAACCCCCGTCTTCTGGTCTCTAGTCGTGGTGTCTCGGTTCCTCTCCCTTCCCCCCCTCTCTCTATATCCTACTTTACTTCATCTAATCTCTCTTTCTCTCAAAAACCGTCCACCCACGTTACGAACCTGCATAAACTCCACCTCCGCATCCGCTCCATCACGACTTGAATCTTTACGCAAAACTTTTCCCATTTTATGATTACCTCTCTCCTCGTTTTCGCTTATATATTACCACTCAACCCCCACTACTGATACCGTTCAACCCCGTACTTGTACTGCTGTCATCGCCTGCCTGGCTACATACAGTGACCATAATGAAAAAATCAATCAATCAATCATCTCAGATCAAAGATATTTGTACTCTAGTCTGATTGAGGAAGGCTTCATCTTATCTACAAGTGGCAGCCATGGGGACGATGAACAGATGAACAGATGGTCGCCGGTGAATAACTGCGTTTCTCTTTAACCTTGGTCATATATTTAAGTGGGTATAGGGAACAGGTGGGCAATGTATTTTTCGCCATGATTTTCCGTCCCTTCCGCACCTTCCTGGCGATATGTGCTTTGGCGCAATTCCAAGTCTGCATCGCTATCCTCTCAAATCGCACCGTCGACGATTTTAACGGGGACTTGATCACTGGTTTCCTCCCACTCTACGAGCCCCAGAATGCTTGGAACACCGTCGTCGTGAGCTCATTTTATAGCAATTATTCCTCAACAGTGGCGTGAACCATTCGGATGTAGGATGGTAATTGCACCAGCTGTTCTGTGAAACCCGACCCGACCCAAGCCCTTGATCATACATGGCACGATAGCTCACAGAGGGCCGGAGATAGCCCTTCCTCTGTCACTTTACAGTTCACGGGTACGCATATATTCACTCATGATGCCCCGATGCAAACTGTTTTTGTATCCAGGAACGGCGATCTATTTATTCTGCATCGTCCCAGCCGATGATGCAACCAACCTGGTCAACTTGACTTTCACTCTGGACGGTACATTCACTGGGGCATACACCCATACTCCGATCGGTTCGAAGGATATTTCGTATTTGGTCCCTGTTCTTGCGACAGGAGGATTCAACAACACGCCGCATACGTTAGTGGCAAGGACGGCGAGTCCCTCGCTGTTTATTTTCGACTATGCGATGTATACGTGAGTTTCACCCCCCAGAATTATTCAATAATAACGAGCTTGCCTCAGGTTTGACGACGAAGTTTCAACTTCAAGTGCCCCTACCAGCGCCGTTGCTGGTGAACCGACAACCGCCAACATTCAACCTCCAAATTCCTCGAATCACATTCTCGCACAGTTGCAATTGCCGTCGGAAGCACATGCGGCGGCGTCGCATTACTGCTAGTGCCGTTGGGGGTGTTCATGTTTTTCAAGCGCAGGAAACGGCACACTGACATGCCCTCACTCGATCCATATGACTCTCAACACGCGGTTTCAGAGCCGGATCTGCCGCCATATATGGCGGTGGACCCGCGCCAACTTTCACGAGATTCTGCGCGGCAACCCCGTGGAAGTAAAACCAGATAGGGAGTTTCGGACGGCAGAAAGCAAAAGGTTCTTTAAATATGGTCTAAACTTTACTTCCCTCCCTTTACTTGGGGGTGATGGCCGTGGCAACGGCCCGGCAAACTCGTACTTTAGTACTTTGAAAAAAAAAATCAAATTTCATATATATCACAGTATTAGGATGTTCTATGTACTGCATCTTTGTATATCAAGTCTGAGAATTTATCCGTTAAACCCACTTCATATCTCAAGGCATTTAGTATGTAGAAATATCCACGTCAGTGTCTGAACCATCTAATGTGTCAGGAATTGCCGGAAATAGCCGAGAATTGAGAGCTCAGAGGTGTACAACTGCAGCCAGAACATACTGGGTGGAGTCTGAAGCACAGATTAGTAAGTTACTTGGAAGAATTTGACATATATTTCAGTGAGTGGAAGCTCACTCATCGAGCTACACTTGAGACAAGAGAAAGGGACCGAGAAGACCAATACCGTAGTATATCAGAGAAGACCAAGAGGGAAGTATACAGGAGCAGGGAAGATGGTCGTAATGGGAAGAGACTCGCTAAGTGTGACTGATCATAACGTGTGAGTAAACTGTCCATGAGTATAGTAACGGGCGGGTTTACACCCTCCCCCTCTTCAAAAAATGTCCAAGACCTCAGCAATGCAACGGGGAAGGGAATGGTAAGTAAAAATGCGCACCACGGTCGCGTCGGAGCCCACGATGGGGAAATCGACCGGCCGCCGTTAGAAATGAAAGTGTGCCTCGCCAGGCTAGTGGCCCTCCTTTTACGCGAGCCAGTCCCACGGCCCGCGCTTTCGTTCGTCTATTATTTCTTCGATTTCCCACTCTTCGCCTAGATCAGTGAGAATGGGACCCGGCCTTAACAGCTCGCGTTCGGGGAAGAGAGAAGCATCGTTTTCCACGTAAGGCTCGACTTCCGAAGTGTGGAGAACAGGGAACACCAGCGGTTCGGCAGACATATCCAGAGTGACCGTCGAGCATTCCTTGTGAACCGCGGTGATGGTGAAAGGGCCGTCGTAGCGGGGCATGTACTTGGCGACGCGAAGGTTAGATTTATCGCCAGAGCGCACATATGCGCCTCTGCGGTTTGCTGTCGAGAGCTTGACACGGTCGCCAATTTTGTAATCGGGGTCTGGTCCGCGTGTTTTGTTGGCTTGTTCGGCCTGTGTAAACTTCGCAGCGAGGAGGTTGTCCTGTGTGTCCGCGACATCACGTTCCAGTTGCCGGATAATTGTAGCCGCGTTGACCTCCGCTGTTGATGAGGACGTGGAAGGTTCGGAGACCAGTGGTGGGATTATGCGTGGAGACCGGCCATACGCAACTGGAAGGGGGAGTATCCCATAGACTTGTTCACAGAATTCATGATGTTGAAACGTACTCGTGGGAGCGCACAACACCATCCGGTCTGATTCCGCGAGACGTGGTAGCGGATGCACTGGTTAATCGTTTTGTTTGTATGCTCGCTAGCACCATCGGTCTCTGGGTGAAAAGCCGTAGACATCTTAAGTTTTGTCCCAGTGAGCTTGTGGAGAGCTTTCCAAAATGCAGACGCGAAAAGTTTATCTCTGTCGGAGATGATCTCGAGGGGCAAGCTGTTCTCGCAGTACCATTTGTCAAAAAATATGACTGCAAAATCCTCCGCCGTGATGTTGGTATGCGTAGGGGCAATTTGGACATCAGAGCCGATGCGATCCGTGAAGGTTACATACATTGAAACCTTCGTCCTCCGGTAGTGGTTCTATGAAGTCAATCGCCACGGAGTCGCCGCGCGCATCTGGAATCGGAAGTGGATGAAGGGGGCCGGACTTGGTTTTAGTGCCGGATTTGTTTTGCTGACAATCTACGCAGCCAGGGATGTATGCCTGCTCAAGGTCGCGCCTCATGTTGGGCCAGTAGTAAGCGTCATGCAAGGACTTGTAGGTTTTGTCGAACCCAAGTGGCCAAGCACGTCGTGCGCGAGCTGGTACAGGTTCTCGCGCACAGTACCCGAGCGCAGTATGATTAAGCGGTCGCCAATGTACCAGAGTCCATTCTCGTGGCGTAGGCCCGCAAAACTCGGTGAAATACGTCAAATTTACCGCACCAAGGGTCCACGGCATAACCAGAGCGAATGGACTCTACAAGTCCCCGTCAACCCTTATATTCATGATGGAGCAGATAGCCCAAGCTCAGGGTTGGGTCAATAGGCGAACAGATACGCGTACGTGCAAGGCATATGCAGCGTGGAAAGAGGAATCCTGAGAAGCGGAGACAATGGAAGCCACCACAGTAAAATCTGCCTCATCTTCGAAGGGAGCCACAGCTGCGCGTTCCGCCTCGGAGCTCTCAAAAAAATCAGTCCTAGAGAGGGCATTGCCATGGTGTTGTCTTCACCTTTAACGTAAACAATTTTGCAGTCAAATTGTGATAGAAAATCCATCCACCGAGCTTGGCGGCGTGAGAGGTCCTGCTGCGTCTGGAAAATTTCCAGGATGCAGTGGTCTGTGTAAATGAAAACGGGGACCCGATAAGGTCTGAGCGCCAACGGTGCAGTGCACGAATAATAGCCAGCAGCTCTTTCTCGTGAACAGGGTAGTTCAGTTCCGCATGTTTAAACATCATTGAATCGAAAGCAACGGGGTGCGCTGTCTCCCACGTCCGCCCATAGGACAGCATGGCACCGGAGCGTCTGTCGCTGGCGTCGGCCATGACAAAGATCTTATTATCACCCATATCTTGGTGATCAATTGTTGTCAAGCAGTCGCGACTGACGACAATATCCTTGATACCCTGAAAGGCTGCCTGGTGTGTAGAGTTCCACTCCGGGAAATGCTTGTCGGCGGCCTTCGTCTTGAGCTGATGTAAAATTTCTGTGTGCTCCGCGAGGTTCGGTAGGAACCGCGCGGCATAATGCACCACACCAAGGAAGGCGCGTACGTTAGTAGAAGACTTCGGGGTGGGCCAGTGAAGGATGCGCTCAATCTTGCTCTCATCAGCTTCGATCCCGCATTGTGATACGTGATGGCCCAAGAATTTAATTTCGAGACAGAAAAGTTTGGTTTTGCGTTTGTTGCAGTATAGACCGTTAGCTTTCAGACATGCGAAAATGGTCTGAATGTGCTGTTCGTGCTCCTTGACAGAGTCGGACCAGATAACGATGTTGTCCAAGTATATGTGGCAAATCTTGCCAATGTGTTCCCACAGCGCCGCGGTTACACGGGTTGCTGGACCGAGGGAGCATTACGCAGACCTTGGGGCATGACAAGCCACTCGTAAAGGCCAAGTGGCATGCTCACTGCGGTGTACGGAATGGAATCGGGGTGTAGACGAGTCTGGTAGAAACTGTCGGTGAAATCGATAGTTGACCAGATACGTCCTTTAGCGCAATCTGCTAGGATATCATCAACGCGAGGCAGGGGGAAGACATCATGCACGGTGTTGGAGTTGAGCTCGCGTAGTCGTTAATCCAGCGTGGAAGTACCGCCTTATCTGCTTTCGGAATGAGGAACGCGGGTGAGGTGAAAGGGGAGTTATAAGGGCGTATGCGCCCAGCGTCCAGATGTTTTTGTATGGGTGTTTGCCAAGCGTCCTTGTACTTGCGTGGGCTCTGGTAGCTGCGTCTCGACAGGGTCTTGTACGCATCTTTAACTTTAATTTTGCACAGCACATCTGTCGGGAGATCGTCGACGTGTGGGATAGGCTCGAAAATGGGCGAAACTGGTCTTTGAGCTTGTCCCCCAACTGCTGGTAGCGCTCCCACTCAGCGAGGATTTCACACGCTCAGAATGGCGGCAACAACGTCTACCTCCTTGACTGTCTCGAAGAGACCTGACTCAACAAGCTTGCGATGGCGCTCGGCGCAGATAGTCTTGAGTTCAGCGGCCAACAGCTTATGGTCCGCTTTAGTCTTCTTCAAGCGGTCGTGAAGTTTGAACAGAGGCGCCTTGGGTGGTGGGGGCGGAGCTGGGTTCAACAAGTTATAATTTGTACGCTTATCGACTACAGTGCAAAGATGGTGGTCAATTACAATGTAGTTGCGGCTTAACCACGGGAGGCTAAGGATCACAGGGGCACAGAGGCCTGGCACGATGAGCGCACGTACTACCATAGACTGCCAAGAAAGGTCAGAGCTAATGCCAATAAAATTTACGTATTCGGAAAGTTCACGCTGGTTCGAGTGGCCGTCGCTCAGGGTGACATCAACGAGTTCGGGCTTGTGCAATTTAAAACGGCGGAGGGTGAGCCGGTCGACGACGTCAGAATTGATCAAGACTAGATGTGACCCATCATCAATAAGGCCTCAGACGGAAATCGGAAGATTGGACATAGGTCCTTCCATTCGGAAGTCCCAGAAGAGATGTGAAACGCGGTGGGGGAGACTCACATTGCGTGCAGATAGGTCTCTGTCAGACATGCCGCTATTGTTGGGGTCCTCGATGTAGGGAGGACAGCGGCAACCGCGAAAAATTCGACGACAGCAGCAGCGGCCTTCGACGAGGACGAGGAACGCGTGGCAGCATTGCGGTCCTTCTTGGCTTTGTCGACGTCGCGCTGGGTGAGGGCCTGATACCCAACGGAGGCTGGAAACTCGCAGACCTTCTCTGAGGACTGGTGACCCGCGAATGGCTTGCGGAGCGGAAGTAGCCGTCGTTGTCCTTCAGAAGGTTGCGCTCGGCGCGGTGAGTGGAGGGCAGCGTCCCTTCGAAGAGGATTGGGACGTGGGCACAGAGTTCTGGTCATTTTTACGTCTGCGCTTCGAGGTGGCGTGCCCATGTTGGTGGTGGACCGCTTGCGTTGCTCGCGCTCATGGTCGTTGACCATGCGCTGCCAGCGCGCAATGTCCTTCATGCGCTTCTTGTCGACACGGCGCACGGCGGCCAGCCACTTGACGAAATGGTTTCCTTCTTTGCAGTGGGTCAGCCTTGTATTCGTCGATAAGATCCTTCAGCATCACTGCCTCGATATGGGTGTGAAGGCGTTCATCGGAGAAGTGGGAGTCGGTATTCATGAGCAGAGAGTTTTGAAGGCGGATGGCGGTGGAGAAGGAGGCGAAGGACTCGGAGGAGCCCTAACGGCGGCCGAGCATGGAAATACGGAAGTCATCCTCCCAGGACGGGGGAAGCATGAGTGCGCGCAACTCGCCCATGAACTCCTTGAACGTCAGCTCGAGGAGGTGGGCGCGCTCATCCTCGAGGCTGACCCAGTCGTTGATGCAGTGGTCACAGAAACACGAGAGGACAAAAAGCATCCACTTGGGAGCCTCAATCTGCTTCAGCATCGCGTAGTTGCCCACAGCGACTTCGAATTCGCGCAGCGTCTGCGGCGTGCAGTCGCTCGCGAGGACAGGTGGTTTGCCTGAGTGTACTTCGAGCGTGGCGGCCATTGAGATATGCGAGCAACGGCGGGGTGCAGTGGGAGGGGAAAGGTCTGAGTCCGAAGAGTCAATCCACGAGCATGGTGAGGTTGGGGGTGGGGAGACTGAGCATGGCCTTGGCGATGGAGATCGCGGTGGCGAGATGTTGTTAAGCGGTGCTGATCTCGACAGATCTGGATTAGGTGGTGGGGAAGGCAGAAATCCTGATGATTTCGAAGATAGTGGAGTGGCGGTCAACGGCGAGCCGGTGTCCACAGTCTGTGCGTGCAGCGACCGGCTGCGGGTTGTGAGGGAGTTCGGTACTGAAGGCAGGCGGGGCGCCAGCGTTGATGACGTGGCCGGTGCTGTGGTGCGGTGGGACGGTAACGAAGCCTGGGCTTTGTTCAGTACGGTACAGCGGGACGGTATACGGTGTTTGAGCACAGTCACTCAGTGCTCAAGGCGAAATTTCGCGATTCGAGGCCTCCCAGAATGGTATCCGGGAGATGCAGAGTCGATATTGGTCAAAAAGTGGAAGCTCACTCACCGAGCTACACTTGAGACAAGAGAAAGGGACCGAGAAGACCAATAAGACCGTAGTATATCAGAGAAGACCAAGAGGGAAGTATACAGGAGCGGGGAAGATGGTCGAAATGGGAAGAGACTCACTAAGTGTGACTGATCGTAACGTGTGAGTAAACTGTCCGTGAGTATAGTAACGGGCGGGTTTACAGTGAGTTACCTATATTTTTCTCCCCAGGGGTGCTGATGGCATCATCAGTGTGAAGCTTTAGATTGGGAATTGAGGCATTTGAGGTGTTGCGAGAGCCCTAGAGCTGAGGTTGATTCAGAAGATATGGGCGGATAATATGAGGCATCACAGGATTTTAGGCGGTTTCATCGAGCAGCTTGTTATAAGGACTGCATTAGTTGTGTCAGCAGTAAGGCAGCTGATTGATTCCAATCTGTGCAGCGCTCTGTGGTAACCAAGAGGCGGTTGAAGTTTGATGTTCTCAGCAGTGACGAGGAGGACTATCCAGAGACTCGAAAGCACATGACTGTGCTGCAACTCAATGAGGCTCGAAACGAGGCAGATAATGATAGTGATATGATAGCGTCTTGATTTAGTCTACATGCGCAATACCATATATCGCACTCAGTAATCATTTGCGCGAACACCGATGTAGATGGAATTTTGATATGACCTGAGATCTGAAGTCAAGACAAACATTTTTGCAAACTCGTTTTGCGAATGTTGACATTCATAGATAGTTCCTTTGCCAAGGTATGAAGACACTCAATACAGATAAGCGAAGGGCTAGCATTGCTTTGTGAAAAGAGAGAGGATCAAAAAATGAGGATCACTGTTGATTCCCTGTTTTGTGATATGGGGGGAAGAGCCTTTGGCTCTTCGGCTCACGCCACCTGCGGCGGGCTGCGGGAGGTGACTGGGGGTTGTGCTCCATGCCGCCGCAAGGGATAGGGGGGCAAGCAGGAGACGGGGCTCTGAGTGCGTGGAGAGTCTCCCGGGGAGATGGCTGGGCACGCCAAAGGCGTGGAGCCAAATCTACCACCCAGAGCAAGAACTCACCACAGTTGGTGACACGCCTGTGGCACGCCGCTGGCTTCCCCACACAGAGGTCGAGCATCGGGCAAAGAGAAAAGGAAGGAAAGAAATTCAAGGGGGGCTAAGAACGTACAAGTTAGAGTAAGAGTAAGTGTAAGGTAGTGTGTAAGGAAGCGAAAGGCGCTAGAGTTCTTTGTCCGCGGTATGTAAGGCAATGCCGTTGGCGAGTTGGAAGGCCTCAAAGGCTTTTGCGACCTCGACGATCTTGTTTTGGTTGTAGGCCTTCCCGACATTCATCGGCACAATGTGCTCGATCTTCCTCCAGTAGAGCAGGAAGGCGAGGGATGTCCAGCCTCCGAGCGCTGCCACAACCTCACATGGAACACCTGAAGATGGCAAGCAGCCCCGCATCCTTCCAGATATTGGTGCAGCGGCGCAGGAACCAGTCCTTCGTCATTGGGGACCAGTTCCCGCTCGCTGAGTGGAACACGAAGAGGGGGGCGTCATTGGGGACACGGGCGTTGACGGTAAGGTGGTTCTTGAGAGCCTTGGAGGCGCAGAGCTTGTCATTGCAGTCTGTGAGGGTCATGGTGGCGCCCTGTTCCCACGTTAATTTGGTCCAAGGCAGCCTCATGGCTGTGGCAAGAGTGTCGGAGCTGGGCGGATGCATTTCACGCTCATGCCTTGGGAAACGTGATGCTTGAGGTCATGCTTGTCAGCTGCGGGGATGGTGAGCTCTCCCAGGAGATGACAGGCCCAGAAAGCGGGGTGGTGATTGCCCAGACTGCGGCGTTGAAAGGGCGGGAAAGGTTGAGCGCGGCTCTGAGCATGATCATATGCTCGACCATCACCGGGCCCTGCTGCACGCGCTTGAACGCCATGTCCTCCTTGTTGGCTGTGCGTCTGGCAAGCTCCACCCAGCGGTCCTTGCCCTCCCATGGCGCACTGTTGACGTTGTTCCAGGCCTTGATGCCTGACATCCAGGACTTAACAATGCCGCCGCCGACCGTCCTGACATGGTTGGCGATGAAGGCAGCGAGGCGGAGGTGGGATGTAGGCATGCACATTCCTTCGGGAACATTGTGCCGGTCGCAGAACTGATGGAAACATAGTAGGCCGGCTGCGTAGCTGGATTGGGTCAGCCCTGCAAAGGCGCCGAAGAGGGCAGCATAGGTTTTGTCCACGACCTCGGCCGGGAAATCACGTCGGAAGGTGATGTCGCGTTCACCAGCAAAGGGTAATTTCCAGGTGTGTAGACGGTCCTGTGAGAACGTGCAGCCTGAGGGCGTTATTGGCAATCTCTTGCCTGGCCTGTGGCTTGTGGGGCTTGGCCTTGGGCGGTGCGCTCGCTGATGACAAGGTTGCAGCAACACCCGAGGTGGATGGCGTGGCGTCAGGCGTGCTGCCAGAACACGTCTCGGCGCCAGCAGAGCTTCAACTGGGCATGTGAAGCCTTGCAATAGCCGAGGTGGGTTTGGGACGAATGGGAGGGCCATGACGCTGTGGGCAGGAGAGGGACAATGTGCGACACAACGTGGTCAGGTGCCGTGGGTGCCACGAGTTCGACGACGGGCGTGCAGGCTCTCCTGGGATCGTAAGGTTAATTGAACCTGAGCTGTAAGGTAAGGACAAGAAAAAGGAAAGCTTCATTTCAATACAGACTTATACATGTTGGAAGTAAGGAGTAAGAGCAAAAGGGAGTAAGAACTGCAATGTCACATGTGACTCGATGGCGCCTAAGGCACTGCAAGAGATAGGGTCAGCCGGGTCTGGGCGAAGGGATGTAGCTAAGTCTGAGAGTAACATTACACACCGCGAGCATGCAGTGGGAGCACCGGATGGACATGTTCATGTCGTAATTATGGCTACGGCCCTTGTCGAATGCGCTGATGACCCCTTTATTGTCCGAGTGGACGAGTAGGAAGGAGTCATGGGATCGCCTCGTCAATGGCGTAAATGATGAGCTCGAGGGCGATGGTTTCGAGCCAGCTGATGTGCCGAGAGCCCGAATTCCATGTGCCGATCCTGTACCATGCGTCCCAGCGCCGCCCAGACAAATCCGATGCCCCAATCGGTCAAGGCGTCGATGTAGATCCGAGGTGTGGAGGGGATCCCGCCGACAATGGGCGCCAGACATCAGGAATGGAGAGGGTGGCGTCCCACCAGGCAAGGGCGGACCACACTGAAGGCGGCACGTACCTCCCGGCGAAGTTGTCGCCCTTGAAGGACACAGAGAAATTGGAAAGGGTGGGGAGGTAGGACAGGCCGAAGCAATGGACAAAAGTGAGATGGAAAAGCGAGCCATGGAGCTTGTCGACATCATTTGCTTGGCAACGCCGGTCATTAAAATCCTCGACGAAGGTGCGCACGTGCCGGAGGAACTTCTTGTGCTTCTGCTCCGGTAGCAAAACACGCTTGCCTGCGATGTCAAAAGGTAGCTGATGTACAGTGGCGAGTCCCGAAGTTCTGACCCTTCTTATCCAAAGAATGCCACGGCATGCCGATGTCTTGTATGAGGCAGAGGGTGTCTTTCCGGTCGCACTCATAGGAGTATGTTGTTTATCCAGAGGAGGGTTTGGTAGAGGCAGTGGTGGGAAAGCAGAATGGAAGGAGATCATCTTCGTAGTGGTTGATCGGCTTTATGCCTTTGGCCTCCCACACGTCGACGATGGCAGAGGTAATAGAGCCGGTGTTGCTGCTGGAAGAAGCACAACCGAAAGGGCAATTGTGTTCAATGTAAAAGCCCTTGGGCCCTGCAGGACAAACCACAGTTTGTTCGCCGGTTGGATCGGGCAAGTGTGGTGGAACTTCGCGATGTCGAGCACCATTGCCTGTGTGCCCGGAGGTGTGTTGGCAATCTGCGAGGAGGCAAGTAAGACATGTGTAAGCAGGGAAAAAATAAGGCGGCGGGGTAAGGGAAGGGAAGATCAACGACGCGTGCCTTGCACGCGTGTGCAGCAGCGGGTAAAGGAAGGGGCGACAACGTGGAGCTTAGGACTTAAGCTGCAAAGGAAAGGTGAGTGGGGCCCGAAGGTGAGTCTGGACTGTGGTGTGGTGGTCAAATCCTATGTATTGGGTGGGAGAATACAAGTGGGCAAACTCGCCCTGGGGATTGACTCCCAAATTCGATGTCCGAAATTGATTGTAATCAAATGGAATGTCTGGGATTGATTGTCTATTGCTCAGAAACCTCGCCTTTTTTATACCTGCTGCAGCACAGCCTCCAGGGCCTGGCGTATATCGAGACAACCCAAGGTAATGGTCCATCTTCATCTCCCAAGGTTCAACACACTCGTATTCGGGGCGAGAACACGTTGTGATGCGGACCGCAGCGCTACGATGCGAAATAGATGGTATTCGCAGTGTAGCTCGTTCGGCCACTAGGGTGTTTATGCAATGGAAACCCGGTAGCGGGGTGCGCTTTAGAGCAGGATGCGGTGTGTCCTTGGTTGCGTGGGTGTATCCGGTGGTGTCTTGGAGAGACGAGATGTGTCAGCAAACTGTGTGGCAAAAGAGTGTGAATACTTCGGAAGGTCTGAGGCTAGTGCACCGTGGTGAAAGGTACGAGGATGGATCAGAGCGAGCCTGAAGTTGAAGGCTGCAGCAAGAGAGTGTGTGAAACGAGTGTATTGGCAGCAAGGGAGCGGAGATATGAGGGGAATTGATTGTGGGGGATAGGTCTTTAGGGGGGGGGGGATATTGGGGGGGGGGAGGTATATCTACAGTGCTAGAACAGTGTTCCTTTTATACCTTTGGCTTGCACAGCCCCCAGGTCCCAGTACCATGCAGTCCCTCACATCGTGAGTCACAGGAGACCCACTTGAATCGGCGAAATCATGTGATTTTGGTGTTCCAGAGTCAGGAAATCGAGCGATTTGTGCTGGAAAGAGCAGGCAACTGTCCCCATGTTTCAGGCTCAGCCCAAATGGAGGCAGAACATCCCGTGGTGCATTGGCGGCCTCAGGTCTGGGGTCTGTAGGGAGGGCAACGGACGGGCAACGATGCCCGCACTCCAAAACGGGTGTCCAATGCTAGAAAATCGAGCGATTTTACAGGCACGATCGTTAGAGTCGCTTATTGTTTGGTGTGAATCAAGCGATTTCTGGTGACCAGGAGGCTTCTTGGTGTGGTGTCGCATGGGCAATGGATGAGGCACGCTGCTGGTGCTGGGGTGTTTAGTGCACATCAAAGGATTTTGGCTGGGTCGGGGAGTGGACAGAAAATTATGTGATTTTGGACCAGGAGTCAGGCCGAAAGGCTCGGTGGGGCTCAAATTGATGGTGTCTGCAGTGTATTATTGGTCGTAGTTCGTGTCGCAGTCGATGCCCTAGGTCGAGGAGCGTGTTTGTGGGAAGTCCGAATGCGGTTTCCAGGTGTGTCCCGATTTGGTGATATAGCCGTGCTGTGCTTCTTCATCCCCGTTGTGCCAGCGATGCTACGCGAGGGCATATGCAGAGCATATACAGCCCTCACAACGTGAAGAGACCGAAACGCCTGAACGCGAGGTGGGAAATACACTCGTATTCAGGGTGTCTTGCTTTGACAGAACCCGAATCAACGGATGCACTGGTGGGGGTCTGAACACGAGGCAAAATACGACGGTATTGTGGTGCAGTTGCTAAGATGAAGACCCTGAACCAACGGGAACGCAGATGCGAGCCCTCGGGTTGCTACGGATTTCGGTGGAGTCAACGGCGAACGATGGCCGTGCCCCAAAGACGGGGTCCAAGCCTGAAATACGGTTGTGTTGGGGTGCGCAGATGTGTCGGAGCGCGCTGGTGTCCGTGTACATGTGTGGTGAGAGCCGCCTGGTCGTATTTGAGTGTGGTGAGAGCTGCCCAGTTGTGTTGAGTGTGGTGAGAGCCGCCTGCCTGGTCCTGGTGTCGCTGGCCGGTCCGAGGTGTCTGTCCGAATGCGGTTTCTTGGTGTGTCCCGATCCGGAAGGAAGGGTGATTCGTGCATGTGGTTGTCATACAGCATGGGTGAGACGCAAGGGCATACGCAGAGTGTATACAGCCCTCACAGCGGCGGCACAACCATGTGAACATGTGGTGGTTACGGCTGCCGCAGAAGGAACAGAGATTGCTTGCAGCGCGGCCTCGTGCACGCAGCAAGCGGCATTCCCTTCTCATTCCACGCCCGACAAAGTGCCTGTCTGGATCGAACTGCACAAATGTCGGGCGCATGGGCACGAGTGAAGAGCGGGGTGTTGCCTTCGAAGGTGGTAGCGGTGCACCCGTTCCAGAAATGGCCGTGCCTGGGGCAGATGAGGCAGATGGGGGCGGGCGCTGTTGCCTTCGCGAAAGGGGGGGGGAGGAGCATGACTGCTGCTGCCACACCCTGCTGGGGGCGCCGCAAGCGCTGTCGTAGGCATCTGCCGAGGGTCCCGAGGGTCCCACTCTGCCGTGCGTGCTGCTGGAGTTGCTCGCACCACACAGGCCTCCATCTTGTCAAAGCGCCACTGCTGGACAGCCTGATCAATCTTGCGTGCATAGAAAGGGGCCTCAAAGCGGAAAGGGATGGGAATGTACTTCTTGCGGAGGCGGACGTCCGTGGCCAGGATGGTGGGGAAGATGTCCCCGCGTTTTCGATGTGCTCGAAGTGCCTGAAGTGGGCATGCCAGCGCTGGCTCTCCTGCGACTCGGGGCTGCCGAACTCTACCTCGATGAACGTGACATGATTCTTGCCTCGATCCATAGGGCGGGGTCAAGCTCCAGCTCCTTGCCATACAGGTGCTCGAAGGTGTCCGTGTCAAAGACGAGCGGCTGTTTGAGGCCGGGGTGGCAGCGTTGGAGCTAATGGTCTCGAGGTTGCGGGAAGTGAATAGGGAAAGGGGAAGATACACGTTGTAGGCGCACAGGTCGTGCAGAAGGGAAGGGAAAGCAACGGGGAGACTCATGCCGGATGAAGAACAATCTCCTCACGGATTTTCTTTGACAGCTTTTTCACCTCTGCATCCTCCTCTGCCTGCGGGCACTTCTCCCGACCTCCAAAGCCCGGAATGGTGTGTAGGAAATCCTTGACCGACCTGGGGGACAGCTTCGCGAGCAGCAAGACTCCCCTCGACGTGGGAGACTCTTCCTCCGCCAAAACGGTAAGTAGAGACTCCTTGTCCAATGAGTCCGCGACGGTGGATGGGTGGTCGAGATGTTGGGCGTGCTTAAGGGCCCTCAGGGCATTCCGCTCCTGCTTCTGCGAGTTCATTTTGCATTTCACGTCGGACGGCAAATTCTTCAAGGCATCGATCACCCTTTACGATGTGTAGGTCTTCCTGGCATGTGGTGCGGGATTCTGCACGTTTGAGGGGCTAGGTGCTGAGCTGTCTTGCGTCATGGGTGTGTTTACGGGGTATTACAGAGGGTGTGTACAATAAGAAGAGAAAACTTGGGAATTGCACGTGGTGGTACACGATCAAGAGGAAAGTGACTCGGTCACGCCAGTCGCATACCACTACCACGATTCACACTCCCTTAGCTTATCCTCTGACAAACCCAAGCTGCTCGTGCCTCGCATCGGGGTTGTCTCGGAACTTGTTACTGATTGATTTTAATGCTAGGCGGCATTTAATACCCATGCTCATGCGAGCAAACCAGTAATTCAGTAACAGCTTCACAGAAAGAACCTTAACCGGTGAAACGCAGGGTGCGGAGTCACCGATGTAATGTGTAGCTAATAATGAACACTTGAAAGCGAACACTACAACACACACAACACCAACTACACCACTACCAAGCGCGCAAGTTCGGGGTCCTACCAGGTATTAGGCAGTGGCAATTTGCTTTACTAACACTTCAATAGCTTTAGCTAAAGATGAGTGTGTGACAATCAAAACCGTCTAGGGCGCTTAACGCGATCCCAGAGGGTAAGGAAGGTTTGGTTTTTATAGGGGCAAGGGTTTGGTGATCTTACAATCAAGAGGTATATTTTATAGCCTGTGGCAAAGTGGCTCCTAAAGGTCCACAGCTCCACAGTCTATCCGGCACCTTCCGAAGGAAGCTTATCTCGCTTCCGAAGGAAGCTTGATCTTCTTGCACCTCCTCGAAAGGAGCTTGAACTTTAATTTGTACCTACGCACATTGTGTCCAACCAAATCCAATATATTCGTGAAATCAAGTGGAACACAATAGAAACTTTAAATAAAAGTAACTGTGGTGCTCCGAATGAATGCCAACACTCTAATCAGGGACCCAGTTGATTGCTTAGGTATGAAAAGAGGGAGGGAATTTACTGGCGCACCTTAAGAAACTGGTGGGTATTTATACAAACTGGGAGTCTAAATATGGTAATCACAATATTCGGTCACAAATAATACAAACAGATATGCGGAACTCCGTCCTGAGCTTATTTAGATAATAAACTGGTCCTGTTGAAAGTCAGTTTGTGGTAAATTTGGTATATTGGGTGGTTTTACTGTGAGCAGAGACCTCTTTTCTCTGTCACAAGGGAATAAAGCTGGAATAATAATATTCCTGCTCCACTCCGCAGTCAACACATGCGGTTCCCATCTTTTTCTATCCCAACAGTGACAGCTCCACATGGAATCGGTCCAAGCACGCGATACGATCAATACCCACTGATCCGGGCATCAGCTTTCTGTCAACAAGCTGATGCCAGAGCTCGGATAGCTATCCGAGCTCTGCATCAGTCCGGACGACTGATCTCCGAGTATCTCCGACCCTTCGGAGCCATTCCGAACAATCCGAAGTGATGCGATAACAATTACAGAACAGATCCGGTCAAAATGAACAATATGTGCTCGCAACTGCTACAATGAGTCTGCTGACTTGATTCGACTTGCAACTAGTGTCCCCTGGTGTCGCCCATTGTCTAGATGGATGGTATGTGCTACCCTTGTTCGGAATACATGTTGAAGAACCTCAATTCCGTCATAGAATGATGGGGTAGATCATTAGCTAAAGCTTAAGTGCTCTCTTGGAATCTGACCCATAGTGGTATCATCATCAAAGCAAAGCTCTGCTGCCCAGTACATGCTTAGCTTCCTAGCTAGCTGTTTGGGTCTCACACTAGCCCTTGTATGGATGTATAATGCTGCCTATACAATAGTGTGCCAGCATGAATATGAACGTTTTCATGCCTGGTCACAGGGCCAGCTTATCACCGGCCGCTGCAAAGAGAAGATTGTACTTTGCACAGCTGAGCAGCAACAAAGAAGACTATCCAGATACAAGGAAGTGCATGGCGGGGCTGAGACTAAATGAGGGAAGTGACCAGATGACTAGCGAAAGTCAAGATGATGAGATGCAAGAGGGTCTGAATGATGTGTGGTCACAGTAGTAAAGCAGAGTCGCAGTAGTTCATGCAATTCTTGTCAAAGATGGGAGGGAAACTGTGACGTGATCCGTGTGCCAAAGTAAAAGCAGATCACGATGTGCACTATGACGGAAATTACCGGACACCGACAACCAAATCAATTTGGCACAACAGCACTTTTTACTCTGTTGGACCTATCCACCTGTATGCCTACCGATCTGATGTCCTACTGTGTTTGCCGTAAATTTGTGGACCTAACATGGGCTGCAATAGAAATACTCAGGATATACCTGGATCATGTTGCAGGGCATCATGCAAACCGCCGCTAACGATCTCGGATGATTTGGAACATCCTAATTTTTAGCGCGACACTGACCGCTTTCGCCCACACTCCTTGTAGGCCTCTGGCTCTGGTCCCTCATTCCTTTATATTTTATTCGACTTTTACTTACTCATTGTTATCACTGTGAAGGCCAGCGCACAGGGTGTTAAAATAATTCTTGAACCTTAACCCACTGCTTAAAGATAACTGTGGGTTGGACGGGTGCTTGTCCCATCTCTTCGCATGCATTGCAATGTTCAATCAAATGTATTTTTTTCCAGAAAAATCAAAATCAAAACAGTGGAATCCCGCTGTACATGCATGTGAGGAATCATATCAGACTTTCTGCATTACATCACTATCCTCATAGATCATAAATCACCGCTATTGCATTCAAAATTCTTGTTGATCCCCTTACTGTGCTTATGACCTTAGCTCTTGAATCCAAAATATATCTCACCGCTGCCCTCTTGCAAATGAACCCACATTGTTGGCAGCCAATAACTCCGTAAATCCCTCGAAAATTCGGTGCAACGGTGATAGGCTGGCCCTGTGACCAGGCGTGAAATCTTTCAATTTTGTGTCTGTTGTTACTCACTAGGGCCATATAAACCAATAGATCACTCCAGAGAGCTAGTGTGAGGTCCGAACATCTAGCTAAGGATATACTATGTGTACTACCTGTAGGCGCTCGGTTGTGATGACGGTACCACTATGGGCCAGATTCCCAAGCAGCTATACTACCTTTAGCTAAAGGTCGTCCACCCGTTCTGTGAGGAACTGGGACTTGCCTGTACGATCCTACCAAGGACATAGTTACTGCACGCCATCTAGACAATGGGCAATATGCTGGGGACACAATTAGAGCCTGCACAACGTCGCGGCGGTCAAAGCGACCTCGCGCAGCGGCAAGTCCGACACTTCCCGATAAAGCCGATCAAGCTTTTGACAGGAAGTGTCAACGGTTTAACCGGACCGATGATCGGGCCAGCGGAACAACAACTCCGTGCGGCTAAATAGAGATCACCCGGTCTAGGCACTCGCTTTATCTAAAAGCCTAGAAACCATATGGAGCTGTCATTAAACGCATGGGATCTGCAGCGCAGCAGCTGCGGATTCGAGTCAGAATGGAGCGCGCCATGCGGCTCGTTCCTGGTGTGACTGAGGACGGAGGTCTCAGCCACCATTAAAATAATAAATATACCATTTTCTCGCGAACTAACTTTCAACAGGACCAGTTTCGCAGCTAAATGAGCTCGGAGCGTTTATCCGACGAGTTCTGAATACCCGTTTGTATTATTTTGTGACCAGATACTGTGATTTCCTTATTTAGATCTCTCGTTTGTATAAATACCTGTAGTTCTCTAGGAGGAAGCCAGTGGATTCTACCCTTTTTTACCCAGAGACCAAGGCTACCAGCTAGGTCCTGTGTGGGAACGTCTAGACTCTATTCGGCACAACTCTAGGAACTTTTAGTTCTTTCAGTTAGCTTACATTGTGGGAATAAATTTGATTTTGATTGATATTTGAACGCGAAACAAGTTGAGAAGTTCGAAAGAGCTAATCAAGTGCAAGTTACAAGTTACCAGTACGCGCGAACAAGTTGAACATCGGATTTCTGTGGAGCTGTGACCTTCGTCGTTACTTTGCCATAAGTTTATCAAGCCCGTTGGAGGCGTAGCCTCAGGTCGGATGGGCGGGAGGTCGGCGTCGGCTCGGTGAGACCAGGCGGAGGCCGTGGAGTCAGGCTGCGAGACGGAAAAGACCAAGAGATGATGATGTTTGGCGGTGATCTACGACAAACAACGGCTACGATCCCGATGGGGAAGTGCAGGATGCACTGCCACATGTGCCCCCCTCCCAGTGGACACGGCGCCCTCGTCGTGTCGCCTAGCCCTCTCCCTCGCTCCTCGCGTCTTCATCACCACCGATGTCTTCGTCGCATACCATCAACAATGTCCCACCCCAAGGAGCGTAGCGCACGGCTCAAGTTGAAAAGCCTCGGGTCACGGTCCCAGTCGAGGGAGGAACCCGTGTTGGCTGTCGATAGATTCGATGCGGATCCACGCGTAGCACGCGGGCGCGTTGCGAAACAGTGGGTGCCTCGCGGGGATTTCTGTGTGCGATGAGCACGATATCGAAGGGTCGCGAATGGTGCGGAGGAGGTCGAATGGGAGCGGAGTGCGGAAAGGTCGCGCGGAGGTATTCGTGGGGAGTTGGTTCCCTTGGGAATGTGTACGTCCGAGGGCTCATCTGCCCAAATAAGAGATGGAGTGGTGCTGAGGATAGGCAGGATGGTGTCGCACGGCGCGTCGGTCTGCGCGAAGGCGGAGGCATAGGTAACCGTCGAGGGAGCCGGGGGCAGGAGTAGCTCGGTGAGAAGTGAGTCTGTTCCAGCGTCGACGAGGATGCGTTCGGATGCGAGAGGTTTACTCAGCTTTGCAGCCTGCTTCTCTCCAAATTCCCTCCCTGCGACAAATCCCAGGTGCTTCCCCTCGCTGAGCCCCTTCTCAAACCCGACAATCTCCCCCTCCTTCAATCCCTGGGCCTTCCCCGCCTTTCGCCCTTCCTTCTTCCCATCGCGCAAGCCACTCGTACGGCCTTCCTTCACACCCTCGTCATGCCCGAAGGAGTAGTCATCAAACTCCTCGCGCTTGGGGGCAGTCTCCATCGCACCCCGCCCTGCTCGAAATCCAATCTCGAGTGCGCGTTGCCACAGGTTCGACACACGGTCATCACCTAGGATGGCAGAGAATGCGACGGCACGCTCGAAGGCTGCCATGAAGTCGTCGGTGGCATCGAGTGGGTGGCGAAAATGTTCGTTGAGACTGGCCGGAATTTTGTAGTTGTCTGCAGTGTCGCCCATTTTTTGAGCAGGATCGCGATAGCGAGAAGCAGAGATTTTATGGAAAAAGCAGCGGAAGTGGAATGGCGGAACGGCAATGGGCGGCGGTGTATCAGTAAAACAGTGTTAAACGGCGGCAGGTATCGGTGTTCGGCGGAGTAACAATCGGGGAAAAAAGCTCGGATGATGTGGCAGTGCGGAGTCGGAAAGGCGGCGATTCAGGGTAGAACCACGCTGTTGTCACCAAATGGAGGCGTAGCCTCAGGTCGGATGGGCGGGAGGTCGGCGTCGGCTCGGTGAGACCAGGCGGAGGCCGTGGAGTCAGGCTGCGAGACGGAAAAGACCAAGAGATGATGATGTTTGGCGGTGATCTACGACAAACAACGGCTACGATCCCGATGGGGAAGTGCAGGATGCACTGCCACACCGTTACCAGAATATAAGTGCCAGACAAAATCCTATTGATCTTAAGATCACCTTGGAAGTAATTCCAAACCCCTGTTGTCCCAATCCTACTTTCCTTACCCTCTGAGGTCGTGTCAAGTGCCTAGAACGGTCTGGTTATCCCAAAAATCACCTTTAGCTAAAAACCGCTTTTGCGTTGTAAAGTCCCAAATTGCCACTGCCTAATACCTGGTAGGAACCCCGAACTTGTGTGTTTGATAGTTTGAGTTGTTGTGTGTTGTTGGTGTTGTTGGTTGTTCACTTTTGTGCTCAGCTTCCACGCTTTATTTCACCAGTGGTTCAATAGTCAGTGTTTCAACGGTTGTCGCATAATGCTCTTACAATCCATGGGGGTAGGGTGTCAATATTGAGGTGTCCAATAGCAGCACAGAAATCTGATATGAACATATCTGATCACATTGGGGCCTCAAGGGGCATGCAACTATAATATGATCAGGTCAAGCAGAAATCCCACAGATTGTTTGTTGACTGCTAGCTCTGCAACCTGTGCCTCCGACAGCAGTTGACTGCCTGCTCAGTTAAATTTTAACTTTTGTCACACGACCTGCACCATAACTTCAGGAGACTCACCGTATATGCGCGACTTATGTCCTTCAACTCAAGCATTTCATTCTCTTCGACGACAATGACAACACTATGCCCTGTTGGTCAGAGGTATGGATAAATTATCAGAACAATGTACATGTGGTTCAAGTTAAACCCGGTCATCCAGATCCCCATCTCCATCGTGAATACAGCCCAGAGTTGGATGGACGGTTCCCATGTTTCGAACCATTCTGGAAATATATATTGTCCAGGGAAAGACCCCTGACAATCACAATCCAATAGAGAAAGGAAGTCGACGGAATTGAGGCAATGGCTAGTCTAGGCGCATACAGGTTTCGTCACAGTATTTGGTGCTCCTACCGCTTGGGCAAGTTTCCATGCTCCTCTTATCACGGACAGAGCATAAACGAGAACATAATCGGCATGGTTGCACTGGACGTAGAAGTCGAACAGGCATGGAGGTCAAGTCAAGGAGAGCTGAAAGCGATGGTGCGCCGGGATTGATCCAGCTGCGGATGACCGGTAACTTCCTTGATGGTGCAAGTTGTGGTTGGCATTTACTTCGGCACACCTGTCACATCACATTTTCTCCTCTTGATTTCGTACCCTCATCTGCAACCATATTCATGCGTACAATTCTAACTAGGGGTTAAATATAGCTACTACACGTTACTTTGACTAGCTTCCCTCTCATCATCTTGAGTTCCTTCGGTTGTCTGCTCACTTGTATCATAAGTCGCAACCCTGCCATTCACTTAATATCTGATTTGCCAGGACAGCTGTGCTCTCAAATTTGGTACAACTGCTCACCAATTATATCGCAGAGTAATTGAAAAGTCTGGCAAGCGATACTAGATACTCTGCTCCTCCCTCGGAATGAATATGCCATGAAAACGGTGCAATTAGTGACCGGACCTGGGATGGTCTTGGACTGTGCTCCCTGCCCAGACAATGGGACAACAGCATTTACAGAGGATTATAGGTGATTCCGCCTTATCATAAGGCAAGGTATTGCCTTAATGGTTAAAACTGAACCACACTCTGTCTGATTTTTCAGCAATGAGGAACGGCTGAATGGTCCGGTAAATGCCGAAATGCCGAAAACCATGCAGAAAGCATTTTCAAGCAAAATATGGGGTATACAGTCAGTGCAGTTCCGACGTAGCAACTTTTGCAACAGTTGCAATAATCTCGTCTTGTAATGCTTATTCATATGCGGCGTCAAATGGATTTCGTGTGGGTCCTCGAAGGATAAATAAAGAATTGAACATAACGGGGTTCGAATCAGGGTGAGGTGTGCATCCAATTACGAAGAAAACACAGCCACAAAATATATCACAAAAATTGAATGGAACTTAGTGGCTGTCCTTTAAAAACACTTCAACACAGCCACTATTAGGTTACAAACTCAGATCCGTGACAAAAAAGTTGCAAGACCTGGAAAACCTCATGATCGATTGATGAAAAATGATTACTAAAGTACTCGTAATTTCCGGATGTAATTGCCGCTGAACCTTGAAAGTGAGGTCTCTTCTGTGATGAATTGTTGTGGCCCTGTTACTACTTCACTCGTCCCCCTACTCGTGGAATCTGGGACAATCTGAACCACTCTGCTTTCAAGATCTATATTTCGCACCCTCTTTGTGTGGACGTAGCAACCGACGAGGCAGTAATAGTGAGCCGATAGTATACCTTTCAAAATTATGCAAGAGTAATGGTGACCAAAGATGCTGATCGCAGCCCTACCTCATGCCCTACCTTCCGAATTTCTTCTTTCTCGGGTGTTGTAAGTTACACCACTCCAGGACATGAACCTTATATGAGCTGCGATGCTACATCACAGGACGGAATACCACCGCCAGTGCCATCTATGACTTTCCCTGAAAATCTATGCTGTCCCACAGTCCTGGCGCACGTCCTTGAACCGATGAACAGATGGTCGTGATTCGTGAACCTACTCGCTGATATCTATCATAGTATCAGCACATACGGGGAATCCGAATCAGTAACCCTCGAGATGATCTTCCGTTCATTCTGAGCTCCATCCAACCTACCGCATCCTTGGTTGTGGGCTTCCTATTTTATCATTTTATCCCCTTTTCAACGCGTTGATGAACCTTACCATGTCAAGTCGTTGTTGTCATTTAATTTATAACTCAGTAAAATGGGTGAATTCTTTTCTACATCCTGCGCGGCTTTTGAACTTGCTTTGAACGGCAAATTTATGGGAGTTAAATGGGAGTTCCACATTGGAAATCACCGCCCGCGCATCGTTGAACCTTGATTGAGCCACACCAACTTGAATTCTTTCACCTGACCACTTCACGACAGCTTACCTTTGGAGAAATTTTATCCTGGGCATTTGATAAGACCGCCAGTGCCGGATGGTTGGCTCAGACGCCGCAAGCGGTTGAAGATTTCGCGACTCCGCACTGCCGACAAAAGGTAGCAAAAGGTGGACCAGTCACCAGTATGCAAGACACGTGCAATCTTTCTTTTTGATCACATTTTCATGTATTTTACGCAGCAAATTAGATGTCTAATTGAAGCCGAGTATCTGTGGAGGGCCGCTGTCTATCGCGGCCAAAAATTACTGGCATACAAGACTGAACTCTGAAATGTGCAAATTATCCGTAGGTCTAGTTCTTCTCGGATCTTGACCACTGTCGTATCGGCGCTCTAGCTTTTCAGAGCTTTTCTCAAGTAGTTGCTGGTCCAGGGCTGTTGCTGGCACTCCGAGTCGCCTATCCGAGTCGCTAACAACCCTATGCCAGTGCCGTGTCTGAACGCGGCTCACCTGCGACTTGCTGCCTCTGGTCCATAGTGGTGGCAAGGTTCGGTTCAGAAATAGGTTCGAACCTGAACCGAACCGAACTGAACGCGAGGTTCGGGGTTCGGGGTTCGGGCGAGAGCCATTTTTTCCGAACCCGTTCGAACCCCGAACCGCAAGGCGCCGATGTCAACCCGGCGGAGACCTATTTTGGGGGATTTTCAGCTCATTATTTGCAGTTACACTCACCTGGTACCTCATTGGCCCTCTCAATCTGTTGTAAAGGTCGTTTCCATTCCGTAATGGGCCCGTAGACCCCGAGATGGTGTATCATCACGTGGTACATTCAGCCAATGTTGAATCGAGATTTGTTCAAATCAACGCTCCGGGGTCCCCGAATGTCTCTCCGCTCATTCCACGATGGAAATAGACAGGTAATGACCAATATTGAATTCTTTTTGTCCCTAACTAGATGGTTTGGGGCCTGGGAAAATGGTTCAGGTTCGATAGGTTCGAACGTGTTCGAATGCTGAACCGAACCTGAACACAGGTTCAGGTTCAAGGTTCGGGAAAAGGGCCGGAACCTGAACCGAACCGAACTTTGCCATCACTACCTCTGGAAGGTGGCCAAAGGACCACTGGATTCCGAGGCAGCCTTTCGTATCCAGGAACACCCACCACCATAGCCCTAAACCACTCCAACAAAGCCCGGGGCTGGTATTAGGGGGAGTCAAAGCGGTCGAGCTGCACCGATTCTCGACCGATTCTCATTTCGATTCTGATGTCAATTCTAATAGTGAGAATCAGTCGAGAATCAGTGTCGTCGCAGAATTAGTCAGAATTAGTCAGAATCACTGTTCCTCCTCTGGAGGAGGAACTGCATCAGAATCGGTTGAGAATCGGTGATTCTCGTCGACACGAGAATCAATGCCCACCCTAAACCTACTCGAGCCTTGCCCTGAACATCCGCCCGCATATATTTTCGTTTTGCTAGCTCTTTGGCTGCAACATTCTGTGAACCTCCGTGGGACCAAGGCAAGACCAAGACCCAGTTGGAGATATAAAGTTGGAGCCCAATAATTCAATAACACAAGAGACTCGCATTTTCGGCAGAGCGAGACAGTACGCATGCATGTTACAGTAGTTGGGTGTCAAGGTAAGCATATCAAATTTATCTTCCTATTAGAACACTCGGCTGGTATTTTCTCACTGCCATTGATGCTCTGAATCGAGGTAAGAATCGGAACTGAACCAAAGTTGAACCGGAGGGGGGGGTCAAACCTGATTCCAATTCTGGTCTGATTCTGTCGCCGGAATCGGAGCAGAATCGATGTCAGAATCGAGAGAGAATCGCCGGGCCCTGACCGCTTTGACTCCCCCTATTATACTTACTCCCCGGGACCCTATTGTGGGCAAGTTACCTTTACATAAGCTCATAAACCTACCCAGCATTTGGAGCACAGGGTCGTCGATTCGTAAGGCTCGTCTATTCCAACAACCGAGCCTGAACTGTTCTGGTTAGTGTCCTGAATGACGCAGACAGCGCTTTTGGCGGCCGATGGTTGTCATTCTCCCCGCCTCGCTCCCGCCTAAACTAATTACAGGAGCTGGACGTGCTAAAATCAACGCAACTTGCTTGCCCCATCTCGGTCAGGACTCAGCCCCGTCGCTCCCCGAAAAAAGCGGGAAATGGAGAGACTGGGCTCCGATGGCGCTCGGTGTGCACTGCCTCGGTAATCCAATCTCGGTACGGAGCACGGCAAGAGCACGGAGTACCCGGGAACGCATTACAATTTTGCCCTCCCCCAAATTTAGTTGGTACGTAATTTGTTTCACCAGGCTCAGGGCCGGGGGCTGTCTCGGCTTCCGCGATCAGCGGACAGTCAAGTAGGCGCCGGCCCTTCACGTATAAAAAGGCACCGCCGAGCACTTCGACCTCCACTCAACTAATTACAATGACTGCCAACATCGTCCTCCCACCGCTGAAGACCTGGGCAGAGCAGCACCTGTCCTCGATAATCAAGGCCACGACGCAGACCATGTTCGACTCTGCGTTCGATGCCTTCCTGTCCAAGAACGCGACCGTCACGGTGAACGGGAAACACATCTCGCGCGACGAGTACAAGAAGCAGCTGCAGGGCGAGGGCTTTGATGAGGCCGGCGCAACCGTCACGTTCGGCGGCGCGGTCGAAGTGCCTGCGGACCAAAGCAGCCCTATTCAGGTATGCACCATTCATGTTCATGGATTATAGTTCATTCTAAGGGAATGTGCAGGCGGGTGCAGTGGGACTTTTCTACGCTGCTGCTATTAGCGAGCACATCGTCATCCGCGACGCGCCGATTCAGAGTCAGATCATGTCGTCGTTGAATCTCGTGTATGTTGAGTTTTGGTTGAATTTTCTTCGTCTGATTGGATTATCATCGAGGAAGATAAGTCTTTGACTCCACCGCACTTGCCCCACGGCGTCAGAGGATTCTTTGGTACGCGTTTAATCCCTTTGGAGTCAACCATCTTTAACTGGCCCGCAGACGGACGCAGGGTATCAGCGTTGAACCAGATCATCGTCGACGTCCAAACATGAGCATCAGTACATGTACATTCCCACTCTCTGTATTCTATGCAAACATATGTGACTGAATTGATTGTGATAATAAACCGAGCTCCAGCTCTAAGAACGGCAGATCCTTTATATCGATGTGAATGACTGTCTTCACCTTTGAGATACTGTATAATTACATTCAATTCAACCGGGGGTGTGATGTGTGACCCGAATTACCAGTTCGACCATTCGACCAGGGCCGAAATTTCGCGTGACAGAACCGAAATTTTCGACCACCGGAACGAAAATTTTCAAATTTACACGTTGCGAAGGAGATTTTGAGCAGTTTTGACGCCTGCGTGACAAAAATTACATTCGACCAAGGTGTTGGAGTAACAACCGAATCACTGGTGCACTGCCTCTTGGCTATACGAGTGTTGATCATTCCCGCCGACCACTCTACTCATCCAGACTCACCCTCCTCATGGACATGACTCATACATAGTCTTGCGCATTGTACTCCCTCATGGTTCCTTCATTCTGACTCGTATGTACTAATTTACGCGCCATTCTCCTTGTGTTCCCGTGTCATATTTACTTATCTCCTTCTGTATGTATGACTCCCCTATGCGTATAAGTACGTAGCAATTTATTCAAGACCTCTGCGGTTTTGCAGAGGGTCACTGTTGACTACATCGGCGTACGGTCTAAAACCTACACAAAACCGCATACACTCAAACCCTCGATCTTCTTGCCATTATCTGGACTTCTCATCGACGTTCGATTTCCGGATTCTTACAAAGCCCTCCACGACGACGGAGGCAGCCGACACCCTTCATTGACGACGAAGGAGAAAGCCCTTGCGACAACAAGGCACCGAGACCCTTCATCGACGACAAAGGAGAAAGCCCTCCGTAACGAGGCATTGATTCCCAATTTCCCCGTTGAACTTTTTTCATTTCATATTTCCACATGTCCGACAATCGCATTTCCTTCGTCCGCCTCGGGAACAAGAACTATGCGAACGACTGGGATCTACGTATGGAGGCCGTGCTTGTACGGAAGCAGCTGTGGCCTGTGATTCAGGTTTTGGTGAGCAAAACCAAATCTGATGGGACCGCAAAGACAGAGTCGGAGATGGTGGCGGAACGGAATGGATTAATCGCCGCGCGAGACGCGGCGAAGATGGCAGAGGCGCGTGCAGAACTGGTGTTAGGTGTCGAGCCCAGCCAGCTCTCCCATATGACCTCCCGCGACCCCGATGATCATTTGGCAGACTCTCGAGCGTGTGCACCGCGCCGCCGGGTTCGCAACCAGTCTCGCCCTTCGCCGGCAATTCCTCACCGCCAAGAAAACTCGACTCCGAGACGATGGAAGCGTGGATTGGACGCATTCAGTCCATGGTCCTTCGGATGGAATATACTGGTGTCGTGGTCACCGACCAGGATAGAATTCTTGCGCTCACGATGGGTCTCCCCACTACCTATGAGGCTGTCATTGTCAACTTCGACGCCACCTCTCCCACCGACCTCACTGTCGAGCACGTCATCAGCCGGTTGCTCAACGAGGAGACACGCCAGCAATCCAACGAGGACACGACCATCACTCCCGCTGCCGACACAGATCACGATCCCAACAATGTTGCCTTTGCCGCACGCCGCCTGGCCAGTTCAAGCTCGTCGCAGAGCTGCTACTTCTGCGACAAGAAGGGGCACTTCAAGTCTGACTGCCCCGAGCGTCTGCGTTGGGAACTGTCCAAGCAGAAGGGCACAGAGACGGCTGCCGCGGTCGACTACGACTCCGACGATTACGATGGAGTCTGGTAAGCACCCTGTCTAGATTGTGGGGGTGCTTGGTGCTTCGCTGTGGGGGTGTGTTGGAGTAACAACCGAATCACTGGTGCACTGCCTCTTGGCTATACGAGTGTTGATCATTCCCGCCGACCACTCTACTCATCCAGACTCACCCTCCTCATGGACATGACTCATACATAGTCTTGCGCATTGTACTCCCTCATGGTTCCTTCATTCTGACTCGTATGTACTAATTTACGCGCCATTCTCCTTGTGTTCCCGTGTCATATTTACTTATCTCCTTCTGTATGTATGACTCCCCTATGCGTATAAGTACGTAGCAATTTATTCAAGACCTCTGCGGGTTTTGCAGAGGGTCACTGTTGACTACATCGGCGTACGGTCTAAAACCTACACAAGGGGTGGGTGATGCGTGACGAAACATCAATATTCGCCATCGACCAGGGGGGGAGTGACGCGTGATAGTCGAGTTGAATGTAATAATACAGTAAATTGGCTTGCAAGACTAGGCAGATCCGGAAAGTTGAACATGCAGACCAGGCAGTTGCCGAAGGGCGAGGATCAGAACTGCAATCTGGATTTCTGTTACGAGTACTTATAGGAATCGTTTTTAATCAATTGACATGAGGTTTTTCAGGTGTGGTTAAAAATGCCCCAATTTAAGATTGCAATGGAAAATAGTGGCTATGTTGAATGTAAATAGTGGCTATGTTGAATGTAAATAGTGGCTGTCCTTTGAACCTGCTTCATATTCTGTGAAATATTAGTGGCTGTGTTTGTGATTTGTAATTGGTTCAAATCGTCGGCTGTGTTCAAATCTCTCAAGGCGTCTTCTTTTTTTCAATGGTCATGCGCACAGTCCTGCATCGCGCGCAAGTATTCAATCACAAAAAATGTCTGGCGCGACTACACTGATTATTTGCATATGTTAGGATGTTTAATCTGCGCGTATAAATCACGTGCCGTTTGACGGATTGCTGTACACGCCATTCTATTCAAGTTCAACGCTCGTCAGAGGACATAACTTTTCTCACAACCAGTTGATTTGATAAGTAAACACTCTGTTTCGACTGCCCACCCCTTCTGGATAGTGCTTTTCATTTATTTAAACTCTAGAGCCCTTGCATTTTTTGAAAAGGCGGCCAACTTGCGCGCCTCTCTCAATGCCGCGCTTCTGAAGTCCATCTGAAACACAATCAATGTTAGACGCGCATCTATTGGGTAGGCCTCCGCATTAATTCAACCAGTACAATAGTGCAGTCCGTGACTCTTTTAAAACGCCCTGAATACACCAAATGTCCGAATTATACAAAATAAGTGACCAAGACGTAAAAAGCGCTGAAAAAAAAAAACAAGGGGGTACTATGAGTGCGAGTTTGCCGGGCCGTGCCGCGGCCTTCACCCCCAAGTTAACGCATTTCAGGAATGTGTGTGAGCGCCTGCCTAGGCTCGTGGAAAGATTATTTCATCCTCTTGTCGAAGATTTTTAGGAGTAATTCCTAGTCTCTCAGTGTGAAACTCGGACAGATGTTCGGGATGGATGCCGATTGCGAGGTCGACCTGGAATTTCGTGGAAGCACGCTCTTGAGGATGGGATATAATGCCAATGCAGCGGACACCACAGGAATCACGTCCACCAAGTAAATACGTGCACGTGTATTATATAAAGTCAAATATCGTGAATGATGTCTACGTTCAGGCAGGTACCGCTGGATCTCCACCGGCACCAACAGGCTCGTTCGAGTTCTTGTCTCGTTCACCCTGGCCGCCCGTATTGAGTTCCCTTGGAAGGGTAACAGCCCGCTCCACGCCGACAGGTAAGCCGCGATGGCGGCCACGAACCCTGCAGGCTGTGAGTATACATAGCACGAGGAGCCGATGTGTTGCCCGTACATTATGACGACGATAACAAGTTTAGATAGCGGTCGTAGTGCCCCAGAGAACTTGGATGGCCGTCAAATCGGGCATTCAGATTCACCAGTCAAACAATAACTCACCGAAAAGTTGTCCTGAGAGCATTGGTTGAGGTCAGCAGCCGGAGGAAAGACGGAGGAACTCACGGAAGGGAAACCGAGACTCAGTCCGATGCCTCCGAATGCGGAGACGAGCTCGAACACGACTCTGAACAGGTCGAACCATTTTTTTTCTTCATCCAGGAGGTTGTGGCGCTCTATTACGGCGACCAAAAACACACCCCAAACCAGCCACCAGATATCTGGCCAGAATATTCGAATTATGTAGCTTTGAGTGGTACTTGATACACTCACCGATCGACATTTGTCGGTCCAAGTGCCATAGCTGCACAGGAATTAGATCTCCGCAATGGGGATGGCATTGTTCTCCTACCAAATAGCGCCCTATTCGCTCCCGCGGCTCGAATGTCTCGAGGTTGGCTGGTTCTTCGTCTTCCTCATCTGGAGGTTCCTCAAACACGCCCAGTGATTCCGATTCGTACCTTGGTCCTGCAAATTAGCTCAACCGAGGTATCAGACAATGAAGTGCTTACACATTCGTGGACCGAATGGTCATAGCAACCTGGGCATTTTGTTAGATGAAAGGATAGGTAGAAAGTTCTCCGCGCACTGGATAGACCTAGCAGACATCGTGAGTTTGACTTGGGTCTGCAAGAATGAATAAGAACATACCGCGATATACATCATGACAACATACAAGAACCTGGTGTGTTTTAAAAGACTGGATACGATACTGTTTTGAAACAAATACGGACTGTAATGCGGGCGAAGCGGAGGCGAGTGGAACAATCGCCAGGCCAGAGGCCCGCACAGCCAGTCCCTGAAAAAGGCCGTCAACGATTCGAGGACCTTTGGTCATCTCTTCGAAAAACGGCAGCCCGATATCTGGACGATTCTGTCAGCCCGGCTTGGCCGCGGCGTATTTGATCTCGTACCAAGGATTTCGAACGCAGCCCATTCGATGATACTGGAGATTGCGCTTCATGAGATAAGCACGGGATAACGGTCGTATTGACACACCTGAAAGACACGAGGCAGATGACTAGGAACCATGTTTGATGGCTCGGAAATCTGGAAATCAGTGATCATCGCATCATATACTTCGCAGGAAACAAGAAACTTGCAAGTATAGGAAACATCTAAGCGATGCCAGTGAGTCTCGAATCGGCTGGCAATGACGGTGGGCGTACCGCCGTGGATGCTGAAGTAAAAAGGACAGCGTCTTGTTGGTTTCAGACCCCGGAGGCGCGATCTTGTACCAGATCCATCTAAATTGAGGACAGTGAGTGGTTGGCTGAGGGAGAGCGGTCGACCTACATGGCTAGTCTCAGACTATTGAATTATTAGCAGGGTTCGTCAATGACAGGGGAAACGTACAATATGGGCTTTGAGTAGCCAAGCAATCAAAATCAAAACAAATCAGGGTCAAAGTTTCGGCTTTCGACTTACCAGAGCATGATTCCCAGCAAGAATGACAAACATAAGAGCAAATATCATCGGGTAGGCACCCTGGAACGGAAGCATCCCGCTATGACACATTTAGAGAGCGAATGACGCCGCGAAACGAAATTCGTACAGGTCCACCAATGACAGCCCCCACCAGAATAAGCACCAAGGACAACAAACAAGGAATACCTGCGAAACATATTAGTCTGTGCTTCGATAGAAGGCCGAAGGGGCAATACCAAGGTTTCTTGACTGATTTGGGTTGTGCTGCGAATACCGCATCATATTGATTGGTGACGGAGAGCCAGGGGCCGAAGATTAGGAAGGCAAACAGCTGAGTCCCAACGAAATACTCAAGGGATGTTAAAAAGCAAAATGTCTCGGGGGAAAGATTACACGCACGACGGGAATAAGATAACTCAGCAACCTCAAGGCCCGATACTCAACACCACCGATGAACTCTAGTTGCTCATCCGACAGCGATTCTGTGCGAAAGGCGGAATTTCGGCCAACCACGAGTCCGTCGAAGCTGAGCCACGGGACTTCCTTAGCTCCTACCGTCTCGGTATACGGCATGGTCATCTTTCGCTCGAGATTGCGGAAAGTGGTGGGAGCTCCACGCTTGAAGAGTCTTTTCGCGAGCGTCACAGGCCCGGGAAAGCCACCGTGTCCCTCAAATTTCTCGAGTGCTGGGTCGACTTTCCTGTTACTGCTGTAGACGGTCGCTGTTCTTCGGGGGAACGCGACGCCCTCTTTGGAGTGTTAGCTCGGAACCCATCAGAGGCGATGGAAAAACTAACCGCGTATCGTTTGCAAACGGGGAGGCAGGTCAATTGACGTGGTGAGCCCAAAGCCGACGGCTCGAGGGGATTGCGTGGGGGGCGAAAGCAGGAAACTCGCTGCACGGGGGGAGGAAGAGAATGTCCGTGCATCTGAGAGCACCGGTTCCTCCTCCTCTCCGATACGTTCTGGCTTGTCCGCTGTGTCGACGTTCATGCTTGGTCCCGGTGTCGGTTGGATCAGCTCAATTGTGGGGTTCGGAACCTCTTCGCTCTGCTTGAACATGGCAACAGGCCCTGATATTGACTGAAGAAACGCCGTTCGGCTTCTTCTGGGCTGGTGAGACCGCCGATAATCGATATATTGGCAGACATTCCTGAAATACCACCTGCAAGAAAATGAGGCCGAGCCTGGCTTGAGGAGAGAATGCCTACTTCCGCACCAAAACCATCTATTCTTGGTTTATCAGAGATTCGTGAGGATACAAGGCAGACGCACAATCCATGAAACCACAGTGATGTCCCCTATAAGCATGAGGATGTATAATATTACCTGTTGCCAGGCGGTAACTATTGTCCGGATCAATGAAATAAAATCCAGACCGCAAAAAACTCCATACTTGTCGAAAGGTTTATGGTGCTGAGCCCTACCGTGACGGTGGCCTCAGGAAGCGAACGAATGAGAGAAAGTAGAAAGCATACCGGTCACAGTCATTGCCGAGTAGCTTGGCGGATCTGAGTTATCAGTCCCACAAAGTAGAAGATGGGCACGTACCACACGAATAAGGAGTCCAAAAACGAGACAGGGAAGCGTCCGTTGCAGGCATAGAAGATGCCAGCTGCTATCAACGGGATAATGGTGAAAGCGGTTAAATGAAGACGATAAAATGTCCCATGGGTCCAAACGAGGTCGGATATCGATGAGAATATCCCCTGTGGAGCCGGGCCTGTATCTGTCGACTTTTCCATCCAAATTATGAGGCGGTGGTGGTGGGACGACGTCAGAAGGTACACCGCCACTGATGTCGGCTTTTGGCCGTGGGATTTGGCTTTAGTCACACCACTCTTCAGTTTCTGCCTCAGCCTCAGATCAAGAGCCGTAACCGTGCAGGTGGGTGCGCCAGGTGCAACCGCGATGAAGATACCAACAAAACTTGGCCTTTGTGACGTTGCCAGTGCAGATCAAGCCTGAAAGCCTCAAAGTGCAATGTTCAAGTTCGAACATATAATCAGGAATGGTCGCGTCTCAAGAACTTCCGGGACTATACACACAATATAGTGGGCATACAGTAAGGAATAGAAATTTCAGAGATTTATGGCACGCCGGACGTCCAATATCGTTCCTCGTCTGCGCGCACGGCTGACAAAAGTTGCATGAGATCCTCGGCCTCCTGCCATTTGTTGAGAAGGGACAGCACATCAGGGTCCTCCAGGGCCTCGTCAGCGTCGTTGGTCCAATTACTATGGCTTGTGACGATCCGCCGCAGGGACAGGAAGATGGAGGAGAGGAAGCGGGCGACAAGGGCGGGCCCAGAATAAATGGGCGAGTAGAGGACGTAGAGGTATGTGAGCCCGTCTGCCGGGCGCGCGGTGCGTGCGATGTGGGGTAGGCGTCGGACTGGGTAGTCTATAGTTTACCGCGCTCCTGTGTGTTGGCTACCCAGAAACGCGCTCCAAACGTCCCAAGAATTTCGAGATTACATAATAACGACTAGTACCCAGATTACATTCTTCTCTCTACGACGGTCGCCACCAATGCTCTGCTGGAGCTCAAAGGCCATAAACACGCCTTGCTCATCACCCGCGTCGACCTCAACATCCGCCGCCCGCACCCTTTGTACTCCACCGTCGTGGAGGTCACGCTCGTGGGCTATACATCCGACCCCAAGGCAGAGGAACACGCCGTTCAGTTTGATGCGCAGGGCAAGGTCGAGCGCGGGTACCGCGGCAAGGGCTGGGACGCCGAGGGCCACGCGGAGGGCCCCGGCGAGGTCGTGCAGGGCCTCTCTGGGGAGGCCGTCCGCATCATGCGCGCCCCGACCGTGCGGCAGTCACGCGCGACCTGCAGGCGCTGTACGGCGAGGGCTTCCGCTCGCTCGCGATCGTCTTCGCGCACTCGGACACGTTCCCCGCGCACGAGCGCCTCGTGGGCGAGCTCGCGCGCGCGGTCGGCTTCACGCACGTCTCCGAGTCCGCGCAGCTGCTCCCGATGATCAAATGGTGCGCGCGGGGTGTCGTCTACGGCGGACGCGTACCTCACGCCCATCTTGCGGGAGTACCTCGACGGGTTCTTCAGCGGGTTCGGCGAGAAGCTCAAGGACGGGCGGCTGCGGAGCCCGCGAGTCGGCAGCGACGGGGGTCTGCTCGATCTGGACAACTTCTCGGGCCTCAAGAGCATTTTGAGTGGGTCCGCGGGCGGCGTCGTTGGGTGCGCGGCCCGTCTATTCCTTCCCCTCGATCTGACGGAGCTCCAGGTACGCACTGACGAGCTGGGATGCAAAGGACCGCCGGCCAATCATCGGGTACGTCTTACCTCCCCGTGCTCCACTCCTTTGCCTTACTTCCCCAGACTCGATATCGGCGGGACTTCTACGTGGGCAGCTGGCACCTTGCTCGCACCACCGTGTACGAGACCACCACCGCGGGTGTGACGATCCAGTCGCCACAGCTCGCCCTCAACACCGTCGCGGCAGGTGGCGGGTCGTGCCTGACCTTCCGCAACGGCCTCTTCCTCGCTGGGCCGCACAGCGCCGGCGGTAATTTCACCTCTACCTTCCTACGCATTCGCTTACCCCGAGCGCACAGCCGAGCCCGGGCCAGCTTGCTATCGGTAATTTCGCCTCACCTTCCTACGCATTCGCTCACCCCGAGTGCACAGGAAAGGCGGGCCGTTGGGGTCACGGACGCGAATCTCTTGCTGGGTCGGTTGGTGCCCGACTACTTCCCCAAGATATTCGGCAAGTCGGAGAAGGAGCCGCTGGACGTGGACGCCTCGCGGGCCGCGTTCGAGCAGGCAGCTGGTCGCGGAGATCAACGAGAGCTACGAGAAGAAGCTGTCGTTCGATGAGATTGTCTATGGGTGCGTGCGCTTCGCCCCCCTCCGCTTAAAATATTGAAACACCGTGCAGGTTCATCAAGGTGGCCAACGAGACGATGTGCCGGCCCATCCGCGCGTTCACCGAGGCGCGGGGCCACGCGACGTTCCAGCACGTGTAAGTGCACTGCTTCATAACGAGCGGTCGCATACTCATTGGGCTACGATAGGCTCGCTAGCTTCGGCGGCGCGGGCGGGCAGCACGCCTGTAAAATCGCGAGCCTGCTCGGCATCAAAACGATCCTCATTCACCGCTACAGCTCGATCCTCTCCGCCTATGGGCTCGTCCTTGCGGACCGGTATGTGCCGTATCCCATTGCGTTATCCCGAGTCTGACCCTGCCGTAGCGCCTACGAACTACAAGAGCCGTCGTCGGCGTTCTACTCCGCGAGCACGCGGCAGACGCTCACTGTGCGGCTGGACAAGCTGACTGCGGACGTGCGGCGGGAGCTGGAGCGCCAGGGCTTCGAGGCGGGGCGCGTGCACGTGGAGCGGATGCTGAACATGCGCTTCGAGGGCACGGACACCGCGCTGATGGTCCTGCCCAATGCCGGCGACGGGGACGGCGCGGAGGACTTCGAGGCCGCGTTCAAGCGCGTGTACAAGTCCGAGTTCGGGTTCCTCCTCGAGACAAGAGCGTCATCGTCGACGATATCAAGGTTTGTCGCGCGGGCATCGGAGTGTGCGGGTGCTCATGCTATTTTTTTTCCAGGTCCGCGGGATCGGCAAGACGTTCGATAGCCTGGGCGAGTCGGTGTACGCGGAGGTGGCGGGGCTCGCGCGGCGCCCGTCGACGTGCAGGCCAAGGCGGACCGCTCGCGCGCGTTCAGCGTGTACTTCGACCGCGTCGGCCGGGTGGACGACACGCCGGTGTTCCTGCTCGACAAGTTGGAGGTCGGGGACGTGGTCGAGGGCCCGGCGGTGATCATCGACGACACGCAGACCATCGTGCTCGTGCCTGGGGCGGCGTCGGTGCTCCGAGCAAGCATCTGTGCATCACACTGGAGTGATTCAAGTAAACGAGATGTATAAATGTATGGGTTTCGATGTAAATATTTATCGTATGAATGGAGGCTTGTACAGCAAGCCAGAATCCTAGACTCGTAACCAGTCTGCCTACAACTGGCAAAAAGCAAAAATGTGGCAAGCATTCCTTCGGGAGCATCCTTTCCGAATTTGCTTCCGAAATTTGCAAGCAGTTCACGTGATCGCGTATCTCTTCCTCTTAGGCCATCGCTCAACCATCGCTTTGTTCTGAGGCCTGAGGCCGCCAGAAGTCCAGCGCCCCACATAGTTGAGTTTCGAACGTGGATTTCTGGACAAAGGTGAAGGATTGGCGCCATCCACGGTCGCGTGAGTTGTGCCGCTCTCGCCGGGATCCAACTTCTTGAAAGCGGGATCTAAATCACTGGCATGCCGTTGCTGATCGTGATAAACGATGGCTGAGCCCATCCAAAGCCCGTCTAAGCTCCATCGGCAATACAATCTTGGCAACACCCACCTCGATACCGATGGAACTGTGCAGTGGCTCTGGCGCGTTCGAGTTCGGGGACCCGTGCGTGCGAAGTTCATGGAGTGCTTTACTACCTATCCTCGCAGTGGTAGCCCTCAGCCTCTCTGCTCTTCCCATACGACTACCTGCTGCCATAAAGGCGCCGTTTGCGCCCTATATCACCCTGCACGAAGCAGAGGCACTGGATCTTCAAAGGGAATCCGTCGGCGACGCGCACATCGACGTTCCTGAAGCCGTGTCACGTGGGCGCTCCTTCGTCTTTGCATTCGCAGGGCTCCTGCAAAGTCTCGCGTGGTTGACAAGCGCCGCATTTTATTTCTTCACAGCCGAGCCATTCGAGGTGTGGAGCTTCACGCGGCGCCTGCTTGTCGCGCTTTCCTGGCTATACGTGACCGTGCGGCCCATCGCCGCGCCATCCGCAACTGCCCCCTACGATCTGTTCCTGATATTCATCTTGCATACAGTGGGCGGCGTCTTGCTGCTCGGCGGCCACCTCTTCGACTACGGGGTCGGGGAGGCGCCTCTGCCTCCGACCCCTATCTTGATCGCTCTGTCAGCCAACCTGGCCCTCGTGCTCGTGCTATTGTGCGTCACAGTGCAGATGCCGATGAATCTGCCATCTACCCGCGTGAAGAAGGAGGATATTGTGAGATGTGGAGCCTTCCCGTCCCATCCAAAATACTGAAGTCATTCAGGGCCGGTCGGTTTCTCCGGAGGTGGGCAATTGCCGGCACCTCTGAATTCCACTCACGCGAGTACACCTGGCAGGATTACACGAAATTATGGGGGTGGATAACGTTCAACTGGGTGTATCCTCTTGTCAAACACGTCAGCTTTTCTCTTGCTGCAGCCTTCGCACAATTGAGGTGTAACAGGGTACCAACGAGACGCTCGACGATAAAGATGTCTGGGGGCTGAGTCCGACGATGCAATCACGCCCCGTCTTCGTCAAGTTCCAAAGCATAACGTGGGCCCTCATTCTGTGCGCCTTCTCTCCATCTGAATGGACTGTTTTTTGTTTGTTTTGGGAAAAAACAGGAGTGCAACGCTTCTGCGCCGGCTCGTAGCCGCCTCTTCGCTCGATTTGATGTCAGTGCACAACCCCTTCCGACTTTTTACACGCCTGACCCCGCCTTTGCAGCCTCGACTTTGTCTTCACCGTCCTTTCTGTCTTTTTCGAGTACTCAGGGCCGTTTTTTCTCAAGCGGCTTCTCGACTCCATCGACCAGCCAAATTCGGCCCCAAGAGACACGGGGATGGCGTACATCTATGCCGGGCTCATGTTCTCATGCTCCATCCTCAAGTCGCAGTGTGACCTTCAGCATCTCTGGTACGGGCGACGCGCGTGTACGCGGAACCGTTCGGAGCTGATGGCCGCCATATACGACAAGGCGCTGAAGCGCAAGGATTTCAGTGGTATTGTTAAGGCGGAAGAGGCCAAAAGTCCCACCGATGCGACAACTCCTCCAAAGGCTGCCACGAAAGAGGACAAGGCCAAGGCCAAGGCTGACGAACAAAAGGCGGACGATCCGAAAGCCGGCGCCGGTAAGCAGTCTGCCCTACCTGCGGATATACAGTCTCACAGCGTCCAATCTAAAGATATAGGGAAAATAGTCAATCTGATGTCGGGCGACGCGGACGAGATATCGTTCATTATCTGTGTGAGTCGCCCTGTACCTATGCGTAGCCCTTGGGTGCTGATACCTCCAAGACGCTGTTCTTCTTGTATGGGGCGCCTTTCGAGCTCGCCATCGGTTCTGTCCTTCTGTATCAACTCCTTGTGTGTGTCGGTCTTGGGATGTCCGCAACCCACTGACAGTACTTTCAGGGATGGAGCGCATTTACAGGCTTCGCTGTCCTCTTAGCTTGCTGGCCGATCAACAGCTACCTCTCGAGCAGAAGTTTCTTGATATACAAAGGGAAACCAAGGCGAGGGACAAGCGCATGGGTGTATTGGACGAGCTGATCGGCTCTATCAAATTTATCAAGTTTTTCGCATGGGAAGAGCGCTGGATTGACAGGGCCATGGCCGCGCGAGAGGAAGAAATGAAGTGGATGGTCAAGAGTGCGTCTTCCACGAGAAAAGTGTGCATTCCCTCTCGTTTTAACTGATTCGTCAATCAGGTCGCCTTAACACCGTGATGTTCCATGGGTTCGTGGTCTTTTCGAGTCCGTGTTCCCGTGTCGCGACGTACTAAACAACCGACAGGGTTTGGAGCTTCGCCCCGATTTCGCTTTCTTTGGTCTCATTCTTCACCTTCGTGTGGCTCGGGAATGAATTGACGGTCGGAAAGGCCTTTACGGTGCCCCCGTCCCTTCAGCCGTTTTATACCTGTATTCATTCCTCTTGTCAGGCAATCGCACTCTTCAATATGATCCGGTGAGCCTCCCCGGCTTTTTTTCATTGAATGTCGCTGATTTTCAGTAAATCCACAGATCCCCTTTGAACAGTGAGTTCCTCCTCATGTTGTCCCCCAAGTCCACTGAGTTCTTGTCCAGCTGTGCCGACGTATATTATACACGTCATTCAGGCATGTTATTTACTCGTGTTACTTTGGCCTCGACCGATTTCCTTTTTAGGCTCGCGTGTCCCTGAATCGTATCGCGGTCTTTCTCGAGGAGGACGAGGTGACTGACCAAGTGTCATCTCTGAAACAAGACCTTTCCGACCCTACCTTCACCGTTGCAAATGAAGGGCTGGGCGTTGAAAACGCGTCGTTCCGATGGAACAAAGTAGTCGAGGAGCCGGAGGCTATGGCGCCTCCGAAAACCCCCAAATCTGGCACACCCTCCGCTTCGTCCAGCGTTGTAGATGTCGGCACAATCCCGGATAATAATGGATCCCAGGATCACCGATTTGAGCTCAAGGACATTTCAGTCCTATTCCCGGAAGGACACCTCTCAGTTATAACCGGCCCTACCGCAAGGTTTGTTATTCTGCGTGTTCCGCACTTGAGATCGAGGCTGATAATGCTCTCTAGTGGCAAGTCAGCGCTACTGGTAAGCTGGGCCATTCAATTCGGGGCATCAGTTCCCTGACGCAGGCCTCGTAGATGGCGCTCATGGGCGAAATGACCTTGCTTCCCGGGGGCCGTATTATCATGTCCAAAATCCCACAGTCGACGAGTATGGAAACGCACACGGGATCGCATATGCTGCACAGTCGCCTTGGCTTAGACATGCCTCAATTCGGGACAATATCCTGTTTGGGTCGCCCATGGACGAGAAGAGGTATACTATCATCCCGCTTGGCGCTCATCGTCGTCTCTAACTCGTGCCCGCGAGGTATGATGACGTTATCGAATGTTGCGCGCTCCAGCCGGATTTGGAAATGCTGGAGGACGGCGACGCGACCGAGATCGGTGTCAAGGGCGTGTCGCTTTCGGGCGGGCAGAAAGCCAGGTGCGTTTTCTGACTCTTTCGCTCGAGGAAAGTTTACTGATGCGGTGTCAAGGGTCGCGCTTGCTCGAGCAGTATGGGTTTTCACTCCGTCGCCGTTTTTTATTGACCGTTGTCGGCAGGTATACGCGAGGAAGAAGTTTGTGCTTCTAGACGATCCCCTGAGCGCCGTGGTACGTTTCTCGCTCTTGCTTGTACATGCCGGAGTAACAGTCTGTCCAGGACAGCCACACTTCGCGATTCCTGTATGAAAAATGCTTGCGTGGACCTTTATTGGCCAATCGGACGGTGGTACGTGCTCTTGTTGTTCTGGCCATTTGCAGCGGCGGATCGATATGAGCCCGCAGATCCTCGTCACGCACCACGTCGAACTGGTCTTACCTGGAGCCCACTACGTGATCCGAATGCTCGACGGACGGATAGACACCCAAGGCACTGTCAGAGACCTTCGGACCCAGGGCGTGCTCGAAGAAATCACCCACGAGGCTGCCGTCGAGGTACAGAAAGAAGAGTTAACGTTGCCAGTCGATGCGGTCAACCCAGAGGTACAGCCGGAGGCCAAAAAACCACGTAAACTTGTGGAAGATGAACACAGAGGTACGCCCCCGCTGCTAGATAAGCTCCGAGTGCTCAAGTCGCCCAGAAATTGGCAGCGTGAAATGGCCTGTCTATCAGGTGTACCTCGCCGCCTCGGGCTATTTACTATGGGTCCTCCTGGCGCTTTTGGTAGTTATTCAGCAGCTAAGGAGTATCAGCGAGAAACTTTGGATCAAAATTTGGACAGCAGCCTATTCGGCGCCCGCCAACGTGTCGGATCAATTTATGTACCGATCTTTCGGCACCGGGGCAAACGAACTCCTCCTGAGTAGTATACCCCATGCTCACTTCCAATCCGAGGGCTTTCGAGTCAATTTCGTTGACCTACAGTGGCCAAGTGCTTCATCACGTCCCTTGTTCTACATTGGCGTTTATGCCGCGATCGGCATGTTGGGTATCGTTCTCCAGTTGGCGTCGGTGGCGCTGCAGTACACCGGCGCTTTGAGAGCTTCTCGGATTCTTTTCAAGTGAGTAGGTGCTGCCAGTGGACTGAGATGTTTTAACCAACTTTCCAGGCGGTTGCTGGTTACTGTAGTTCGGGCTACATTCAGGTGATTTCAAGTTGGTGGCCCTGCAATTCAGCGCTGACGATAGGCTCTGGCCGCAGATTTCACGATACCACACCTCAAGGCAAGTGTCTTACTCGTTTGGAAATTGAGCGACTCACTCCGAATCCATTGTAGGTCGAATGCTAAACAGGTTCAGCAAAGATTTCACTACGATCGATTCGAGGTTGGCAAGCTCGTTACAGGCAGTCAACTCGTCTCTAGCAGGCTTCTTTGTGTCTATTCTGACCGTAACGTGAGCTCCCCGCATCTGTTACGCGACTTTCTCACCTTGCATGATGTTATTTAGCGTCGTATTCCCGTTGTTCTTATTTCCAGCCTCAATCATCGGGTACCTCTACCGATCTCTTGCGATCGGATATCTGAATACAGGCCGCGACCTTCGCCGGATGGAGTCCAACAGCCGCTCGCCCATATTTTCCGACTTTGGGGAATTGTTAGCAGGGATTGTGACTGTCCGAGGTTGGTACATTCCCTGCTTCTTTCGAGACCTCATATTTTCGCAGCATTCTCCGCTGAGAAACGCTTCATGGACAATTTGCATTCCCGGATCGACACAACGACCAAGATGTGGTATAGTTTTTGGTCAGACTCCCTCTCGCTTTCATGTGATGTTACCTGATTTTGTGCAGGATGACGAACCGGTGGTTGCTCCTCAACTTCGACTTTTTGGGTAGGCATCGTAGTCTCTTGACCCGGAAGTCTGGCTGATTCGCTCGACAGGCAGTGTGGTGCGTCCAACCACTCTGGATCTCTTTCGTACACCTACACACTCTACAGTCCGTGTTTATAACGGCTCTGTTCTCGATTACTTTTATCCAGGATGATGCTGGATTGGCAGGGCTTGCGATCACGGTCCGTGCCCTTATCACCTTGGCTCGCCATGACTAACTGCCACCACAGTCGGCTCTGAACTTCAGCGAGAGCGTATACTGGGCATGTCGGTTCTGGACAGAGCTCGAGCTCGATCTGAAGTATTTCCTTCTTGTCAAATGCCATTTTTGTTCACTGACTGCTTGCCAGTGCGGTGGAAAGAATCACTGAATATATGGATCTACCGCAGGAGCCGCCGGCGATCATTGAATCCCAGCGGCCGCCGGCTTACTGGCCCTCGAGTGCGAAGAACAATTCTTTAGTCGTAGTGGAGGACCTAAGCATCAAGTACGCCCCGGATCTGCCTTCTGTGCTGCAGAATGTGTCCTTGGAGCTCAAGTCTGGCGAGCGCGTCGGACTGGTCGGACGAACTGGTCAGTATCCAATGCTACGTGGTCGGAAACCTGCTCATGTGAGTCCTAGGATCCGGAAAAAGCACTTTGGCCATGAGCCTCTTACGATTCGTACGTCTTTCCCTTTTGACAAATCATGTTGCTGATCCTGCGGTCGGGACAGGTGGATCCTTCCAGCGGTAGAATCCTCGTCGATGGAATCGACATCTCTAAGATCGGAATACACGGTACGAGTCCAACCATGGTCTGACCCATCACTGACGTGTTGGACACAGACCTGCGCTCTCGCATAACCTTTATCCCTCAAGATGCAACTTTATTCTCTGGCACATTGAGGGACAACCTGGATCCATTCGGTACTTCTCTTACCTTTTGAATTGTGCGAAAGTGCTCAAGCCGTACAGGGGACCACGAAGATAGTGTCTGCCTCGACGTTTTGCGCCGGGTTCACCTTATTGGTCAAAGTGAAGGGACTTCTCGTACACAGTCTATCGCTCCGTCTCCCCTGGGATCCAGACCATCTTCGATCCATGGTCCTGACGCCGACACCTCCGCTTCTATTTCGACCGCTTTCACCAATGTCGACACCAAGACCACGCTTTCATTGGACACTCAAGTATCCCCCGGCGGAGGGAATTTTTCTCAAGGGCAGAAGCAGCTGATTGCGATGGCCCGTGCCCTCTTACGGCGCAGCTCCATCGTTGTGATGGACGAAGCAACGAGCAGCGTCGACTTTGCGACCGACTCGAAGATTCAAAGCGCAATACGAGAAGAGTTTACGGACTCGCTATTGATCACAGGTGCGCGCGTCCTCTCATCTTCACCATCGTCTTATCTCAATTTACCCTTACAAGTTGCGCATCGTCTCCGGACTATCATCGATTACGATCGCCTCCTGGTGCTGGACAAAGGCAAGGTTGTCGAGTTCGACACGCCATTGCGCTTGATGCAAAAGGAGGACGGCATCTTCAGGGGTATGTGTTTGAAGAGCGGGACCTTTGGGGAGCTCGAGGCCGCAGCTAAAGCCAAGGATTATACCTTCGTGTGATGTATGTACAATGGATTTGCTCTTCGCCTTCTCGCTTGATCCCGGGGTTCTATGTACTTTGCTACTGTTCCGATGTGGAAGATGGTTGCGGTGCAAAAAGTGCAAAAATAATCTGCGTTCAGCTCGCTGCAATTCGGACCTGGGGCCTCACCGGTCACCCTGGAGCCCCGACAAACATCCACGGCCCCTCATGCGTTGGAAGACTTCCGCCTCTTGAGATTTTTTGCCGGGGCGTGTTCGCAGTCGTGGGAGCCCAATCTAAAACGAGCGTGTTCACGATGTAGCGTCTGTAGAAAGAAAATCGGAGACGCCGAGGAGAGAAAACTGATAATGTGCACGTGACTATTATACGCTTGTCTGCGGCCACTCAACGGCGACTGCACCGAGTAAATAAAAATAAAAAATAAAAATAAACCCCGAGTAATTATTCTACAACCTGCAGAAGACCGCACGAATTTGGAACACCGGTTGGTTTTGATTGACCGGCAATTATTTTCTCGTTTGCTTCTCGTCATCGAGGGCCTTGGCCATGTTATACATATATCGAGGACCAGGACATGTTACTATTCCGGAAAACTCCGGGGGAATAAAGTAAAAGAGGAAAATAAAAAACACGTAATTTAGTTCCATGTGCAAATTCAGATCCGGTCGACACAAAAGTATTACATGGGAATTGGTATCGATGTCCAATCCGGTAGCCAGGTCGTCGCCAGGCACGGGCTCGTAGCCTTCTCTGTCTCGCTGTGAGGGCCACAGCCCTCGGACGCGCTCGAACACTTGGGTGAGCAGGGCACGGACACTGAGCCAAATGTCAGCGGTGAACCACACGAAGTCGGTGTAGAGAGTACGATAGTAAGTAAATAGTCCTCAGCCGCACACAGGTGGCAAACTCCGTATATTACCTGTAGAGAGTACGATAGTAAGTAAATAGTCTACAGGTAATGGTAAGTGTCCGAAGAAGGTAAAGAGTAAGTAAAAGACGTACCCTCAGCCGCACACAGGTGGCAAACTGAGGGTCGTCGTGAAAGGCCGCGCCCTTTATAGGGCGGGGATACGATCGCCGGTCGTGAAACAGATGCGTGAAACAGATAAGGAAATTGAAATAAAGATAAGGTCCGTATGCAGCGCTGAACGCCAACGGCCAAGATAGGCAAGAGCCTATCTTCAATAGTCGGGAAACGCACCTAGCGTTGCCGTGGTAGTGCCAATACCCGACAAAGGCACACATGAATAAAGCTAGGAATACCCCTAGGAATAACACAGCCCAAAAGAGGCCACCGTGGCCGTTGGGACGCGGAACATTCGGGGGCGGAACACTCGGAGGGAGACAGAAGGGTTTGGTCATGTAGATTCCTGACCTGTCTGCCAAACAAACAAGACTCTGGACGACCGCCGCTTGGACTCCACCACTCGAAATCATCGTCGACAATACCTGCGAAAAGGAGTTAAATGAGTGAGAAGTGTAGCCTGAAGCAGGACTCACATTGTCTTGGCGCGAGCCCAGTAAAATCAATGAGAACAGGGTTAAGACGAAGGCCTGCAAACGAAAGTCAGCGAAAGTCTGAGCTTTTTGCACGGGCTTGAGTTGCACTCACCATTCTCTCATTGAAGGGGTGCAGAGTGACAACGTCTACGCGTGCCGGGATGCTCTCTTCCTGCTTCCATGACCGCCCCGCGTCGTGTGAAACATAGAGGTCGTTGCGGGTCCTGTATATGGCAGACTATTCGAGTAAGTCTCTGTTTACAGACTATAGCAATACTCACCGTCGAATTGGGAAAGAATAATATCTTGAAGGAGGATAGGTCTACGGGGAAAACCTTTTCAGAGGATACCGTGAGAGGCGTTATTGTATGCTCTGGCCCCGATACGAGCGGAAGGCAGACAAGAAAGCGGAGAGCATCTAACAGGCTGCGACGCATTCAAGCACGTCGTACAGTATAGTAATGCCAGTATAGCAATACCCTGGTGAAGATTGAGGGCAGTGGTGGATCATGATAGCCATCGACGGCGCTACTAGTTTTGAATTCAATGGGAACTTGAAGAAGAGAGTTAGTCAGACATCTGGAAAACACCCAGTGGCTAGGTAGACGGGGATAGGGTCCAGTAGATGGGTAGATGGGTAGGCACCCCCCCATTCTATCTGAATACTCCATAGACCGGGTCCTCTACGGTGCTCTACCGTAGAACACCCATAGAGCTGCCATAGCGCACGGCTCGCCGGCTATCTTTGATGAACATCTATTTTGGGCCGCTCACAAATTCCGGGGCGGCTCCTCCGCTTTCCTCCTCCTCAGCTCACAGCACAGGGAAAGGGCAGGAGAATATCATTGCCTATGTACGACACAGAACTACTATAAACGAACGAAGCGCGAAGAGCGCAGAAAGTGACACTGAGGCGGGATATTGATTGATCATTGATCGACGTAAAAGGCCCGGAGATTTGATGGATACGGTCCGCAACGGCGCAACGGCGCAAGGAGACCGTAAGTAAAGTGGGAGATGATGATAACTTGAGTTCCGCCCAAGGTACTAAGGAAGGAAAGAAGGACAGCAGTGAGATCTTGGGAGTAGCGGCGGCGCGCGCGGTCTTTGCAAAAGATTCTTGTGGGATCGAAAGTGTAGGTCTCGTTTGGGTAACGGCATGCGCGGTCTTGCAAAAGATTCTTGTAGCATTGAAGGGATTTGTAATGATTTGTGAGAGCTTGAAGACTCCAGGAGCAGGGAGGGGAAAATCTTGAAGGGGAGATGGTGGTGGGAGAAGGGAAGGAAATGACAAGTCGTTTATGATGGCGTAGTTATAGTATTTAGGGAATCGGCCAACAGTCGGCAAGGCAGAGATGGGCTCCACGACTATCGTTAAGGGAGGCCATCAGGCTCTGTAGCGCGCGGTAGAGGGACAAGAGCTACGGGGAGCAATGTCTCTATAGTAGATGAGCGGGCTCTACAAAGCTCTATGGCGGCATCTCGGCTCTATCGGTGTCTACCGAGACACCGCCACCTCTACCACGTGAACGGCCGTCTATCACACAAAAACGCGTTTCCAGATGGAGTCACGGCCATCGTCGCGCCCAATGGCAGCAGCCAAACACGGCCAGACTTCGGTCGCGCGTTCCTCCCCCTTCCTCATAACAGCTTCCAGGTGCCTGCTATATCGATTGGTATATATAATAAATATTTAGAATTAGATACAGAAGAGAAACAGCACTAGGATCCGAAACCTCATTGAGCTACAGTCTACGAGCTTTCGTTCCGGATACATTGGAACCTACCCCTGCCATCTGCACAATCTCCACTCTATTCAGAAGATTTCTTATACTCCGAGTGACGTCTTTGAGAGTCACCGGCGTCTCTCTGGGCGGTGGATGTTGGTTCTGGGTCGTCTGAATTAAATTGGAGAGGTACTTAGGTGGCGAATAAAAGAGAGAAATTGCGCACCAAGTCGTCCGTATACCAGATACAATATGTGTACAGTTCCTTCAAATTATGTTGTATGATCAAGGCGGATTCAAACAGCCCTCGAAAGATATCTCGCTCCTCTTCCAAAAATCGCAGGTAGGCGGTGAATTGCTCGCCTCGAGTGGGAGACCGCCCCAATAAATCGGAAAGCGTACGCGAGTCAGTCTTCATGTAACGGAGTATGTCTCTGGTGCGCGAAATCTCGGAGTCGATCCCGGCAAGGAGCCGTGATCCAACCCCAATCGTGCTCTCCGCCAATGGCATAACATGGTTCACGGAGTGGCGGATGTGGCCGTGATGCACGGTCGCGCTGTGGACCAGATTTCCGATGGTTTTGTTTAGCGCATGGTCGAGGTAGACGTTTGGGGCAGTGCGTTTGCCGGGCGATTGGGTTGGAGGTGAGCCTACTAGGTTGGAAAGCTGGTCTGAAACCCGGAGCAGCTTTCAGTGTTGTAAGCTATGCGTGAATGAATGGAGAGGGAGACCGGCGTGCAACGTACTTCGTTCCTGAACCTTCCTCCTGGACCAGGCTGCATCTCTTCCAAGCACGGAACCAAAAGAGCCGAGTTCAGGTCCTCGTCCAAGGTGCTGCCCTTGCCCAGAAATTCCATGGTGCTGTCTGAAGCATGAGAAACGATGCAAGTCAGCCGAAGGAACACATACAGCCTGAATAACCGCTTGCTAGTGGGATCGTCGATTGGCACCGGGAGCGGCTTCGTTCTGTGAAGCAAAATTCTGGAGAATAATATCAGTCAGTTAGGCTATATCAAGGGCACACATGCCTGACCTCTCCTCCACAGGAATGAAGATATTCGCCCCAGGATATCCCATCGCCTCGACGAGATCCCAGATCCCCGTGATGTGTTCGATTTGAGTTTGAACGATTTCAAGGCCAAGCGACATGCCCAGGCATCGATGTCCCATGCAGCAACCTTCAGCAGCCCAGGGAGAGAACAGTCGCCGCTCGAGCTCAGGGGCCAGGTACTTGCACCGTATTTCAAGAGCCCTCTGTTTCGCTCGTTGATACGACCACGGAAAGAGTTCGGGGCCAGGCCACGTCAGCAGACCGACGACAGCGATGATAAATGCGCCAGGGAGAAGGGTACGGGACATGTTGGTAGTGAGAGAGACCGAGGCTCATTGCAATGAGGGGTTATTAAATAGATCACATTAAACAAGGTCGCGTTGTGGGTCCATGTTGGCGGAGATTTGGCGGAGATACACACGTGTGTTGGCGGAGATCGAAATAGAAAACGGCGTTATACCAGATACAGACGGCGTTCTACGGTGAATACAAATCGGAGACAGCAAGTTGTCGTACAGCTCCAAAAGAATAACAAGGATCCCAGATGTGAGTGTCTTCGGTACGAACAACTCTCTGTAATTCGCCCGTGATCGCGTGCCGCTGAATCTCCCACCTATTTCCATGGGAAATAAATTTGCGCAGTGTCGGAACACGCAGAGATATGCTTTCCACATCAGTAGATCCAAAATACTCGCCAGAGGAAAATGCACTCAAGATGGTGAGCTCTTTCAGATGCGTAAACTTGGCAAAGAGATGGACGATGTCGTCGAATGAAATCTGGCAGGAAATTTATCAGTATGCAAGGCGGGAGGAGTGTAAAAATAACGTGCGGCAGTGATATTGACACAGAGCAGGCGACTCGTCCCCGGGAACGCGCTCGATACGGAGACGAGCATCAGCGTATCAGGGGCCCGAATGCAGGTTGTGGATACACCTATCATTTGCATGCGTGATATGCATTTAAGGGACAGGGTCGTCAGCCCAGCGAGACCACGGAAATCAAGCTCTGTGTCGACCGGCGGTTGAATCAGAGAGAGGGTGTGTAGCCTTAGGGCGGTGTACGGAGTTTGGCGAGACTAAAAATCGGATTCAAGAATGTAGTGCGCCAGGGACACTTCAGCGACAAATCCCCCATGGCGGCATCGGCTGCTGACCCGCTTTTGCGAACAGGCTGTTCAATTGGAGACCGCTGGTTAACTTGACGGTACGGAAAACCACGGCAAAGGCGGCGCTGTGCATGTGGCGGGCGGGTGCGACGGCTAGCCTAGCCAGGGTATCAGAAACCCCGTAGGCACCGGTGACTGCGTGCGCCGAAATCTCAAGCCACAGCTCTAAAGGTAGCCGATAGTAGCCGATCTGGTCCTTCTGGACGCCGATTTCGCAGGTCGGGGCGGGATCCATCTGGTTTGATTTGTGAAGTTACAGAAGAGCTAGGACTCCTGAATTCAAAGGAAGTCGTTGGGAAGTCGCCAAGTACAGAGGCCATCATTCGGCAGCTGATGGCAAGCGGCGGCGGCCGCAAGCCATGCAGCCTTTTCCTTCCTCTACCTCCGCGTCCTATCTCGGGTCTCCGACAAGAATCAACCGCAATGCGACGGACAGCTAGATATTTTGCGGAGAATTCGACTCATCGCAGAGCAGGACACGCTGTCAAACGCCCAGGGTCACTGAAGATTTCCTCGACCTTCAAGTTTCTAGCGCAGCATTTCCTCGTCGTTTACCAGTAGGACCCGAATTGCTCGCTTTACGCGGCACTGCATTCTTTCGGGATTAATCTTACTACGCGACGCTGGAAGCGGATTCCATCCTTTCAATCAACTTTCAATCGGCACGTTAACATCGACATTTGGGATCAAGCGCTGCCTGTATCAGATAGTTGGCAGTAAGAACACAGGTGTCATTCGTTCACGGATTAGAGTGACGCTGACTGTCTACAGATCCAGACGTTTTCGCTCAATAGACAGTGGTGGTCGCTGACGTCGACGCGCCTTTGTCTTCGTCGCTCCCTACCCCGCGAGCCGGAATATCGCAGCTTCCGGTCGAAGAGGTGGGGCTTGACGGCCTGCTGCGCTACTGCACCGGGCGGACGAGGTGCTTGCCCCTGGTCTGGGCATAGTCTGCGGCGACGAGTTGAAGGGGTGTTCGGGCGGCAGCGCGCGATCGTGACGGGTAAGTGTTTACTTTCCCCGGCCTACCGTCCCGCGCCTCATTCTCTTGCTAGTCTCTCACTCTGCCGTCTTTCTCTTATTATCTCCGCCACCCCTCCCTTCACGTATCTTGCTAATACTTTTTGACAGGCTCCTGCAACCCTTCGCCTCCGTCGGCCCCCACCAAAGGCATGACCGCCGCAGGGGGGCAGATACCGCTACACCCCATCCGGAGACAGTGGCGCGCCGCCCTCAAAGCGCCCGTTGCCGCTGCCCCCTCAGTATCGGTGCCCGGCCCCTCGTCAACCTAATCCTTATAATATTGAGATCCCCTGACTGCCCATTTATACTTTAAAAGTAATGCATTGGATCTGGCTGAATTTAGGAGGAACGGACCACGTGCATTATGAGCCAGTCAACTCTATGGACTTTCTAGACTTCTTTATATGACCCACAGAGATATAGAACAATAAAACTTGGGCCTGCCTCCTGAATTCTTCTCGATACATACTCGTCTTCCTTTGAATTCCATTTTAACAAGGATCAAATACAAAATTCTCTCCAAATTTCAGTGCTATTGTTTCCTTATTGTTGGCACAGGAAGCCAGAAAAAGACTGGAAGGGACTGGAAGGGACAATTGCGACAAGGTATTGAATAGGCTATTGTATAGCGGAGGATACGCACGTGTTGCAAGGGGTATTCATGAAACGGCCGTTGCCAGTTGGAAATTACCAAATCCGGCGACCCGTCTTTCTCTCTTTGCAGCGATGAGCTTGCAGATTCCGTCGCCGTCGCGGCCAGTGTCGGCGGCAGTCGCGCCGACATCTCCCGCATCCTCCCGCCGCCAGCCCCCCCAGCACCGCGCGTCCCACCAGGTCGTCTCTTCCACCCCCGATGCCGAGCAACAACCGGCTTACACCGATGTCTACTCCCACCCCGCGGCCATTGCCTACGCAGCCGCCCACCCTCGTCGCACCATCCCCAAGTTTGGCCCGTATCTGCTGCTCCAGACCCTCGGCGAGGGCGAATTCGGCAAGGTCAAGCTGGGTCTGCATTGCCAGTGGGGCGAGGAGGTCGCCGTCAAGCTCATACGAAGGGGGAATGTGGACAGCGCAGTTAGAATGTCCAAGGTCGAGCGGGAGATTGAGGTTTTGAGGGTGAGTGGCTTCGTTTCGTGGTTTTGTGTGGGGCTCGTCTTGCCCCCGACGAACCGTCACCCTTCGTGCGGTCCACCGGGGGACAATATTCAGGCCGGAGCGCTCATATAGCGCTCGGGTCTCGACCTCATTGCCTTGCTCACGTTGGCCTCTTCTGCCACATCGCCGCGCTTGGATCAAATTTTTGCATCTTTTGACGCGCGTCGGTGGTTGGCTGGTCCTCTAAATAACGCCGACGGACTGCTACTACCACTGGGAGCCTACTGGGCGGATATTGCCCAAACATCCCTCGCAATACCGGGCAGCGCAGTGGATCACTCGAAATATGTGGTCTTCGGCTACTCGGTGGCACGTTGGTGTGTGCTCGACGACCTGCAGGCGCTTGTCTATAGCGGGGGCGCGCGCGGACGGAACTCAGACACCGAGCCCACGACCGTCTCGTCATCGTCACCTGCCAGGGGCCTCTCGTTGCCCTTGAAACCATTTTTTATATTGTTTTCGACTCGGGACGCGCCAATCGTACTAACCCTCCTTCAGACGCTAAAACACCCCAACATCGTCCGCCTGTACGACGTCATAGAGACCGACAAGTACATCGGAATCATCATAGAGTACGCCTCCGGCGGCGAGCTCTTCGACCACATCCTCGCGCACCGCTACCTGCGCGAGCGCGACGCATCCAAGCTCTTCTCGCAGCTCATCTCGGGCGTGTGGTACATTCACCAGAAGAAGATCGTCCACCGCGACCTCAAGCTCGAGAACCTCCTCCTCGACCGCCACCGCAACGTCATCATCACCGACTTCGGCTTTGCGAACCGCTTCGAGCACCGCGCGGACGACCTCATGCAGACGTCCTGCGGCTCGCCTTGCTACGCCGCGCCCGAGCTCGTCATCTCCGAGGGCCTCTACGTCGGCAGCGCCGTCGACATCTGGAGCTGCGGCGTCATCCTCTACGCGATGCTCGCCGGCTATCTCCCCTTCGATGACGACCCCGCAAACCCCGACGGCGACAATATTAACCTCCTCTACAAGTATATCGTCAACACCCCGCTCTCGTTCCCCGAATACATCTCCGACGAGGCGCGCGACCTGCTCAAGATGATGCTCGTGCCCGACCCGCGCAAGCGCGCGAGCCTCGCAGGCGTGATGCGCCACCCGTGGCTCGCGGCGTACCACCTCCCCGCCGCAGACCCCGACGGCGCGCCCGCGGCGTTCGGGCGCACGGTCGAGGAGCTCGAGCGCGCGGCGATGGAGCAGCACCAGCTCAAGCGCCTGGCGTACCAGCGCCAGATGCGCGCGGCGAGCCCCGGGAACGGCGCCGCCCCGGCGGGCATGGTGCGTGCGCAGACGCTCACGCAGTCGCACGCGCAGCCGCAGAACGCGCAGAGGAACCACACCGCGCAGCTCGAGTTTTTGTACGACTCGGCTGAGGGCCTGGGCGCGGGCGCGGGCGCGACGTTTGGCGGGGACGACGACGATCCGTTTGGGCCGCCTCCAGGGACGGCGACGCGGCGGCCGGCGGAGCGCGTGCTGGAAGAGGGCGAGGTGCGCGGGGAGCCGAGGGGGCGCGCGGCGGATGGCGCGGTGCTGGAGAGCCCGCGGAAGGGGCGGGAGGCGGCTGCGGAGAGCCCGCGGAAAGGGAAGGAGAAGGAGAAGGAGAAGGAGGTGGACAAATTCCGGCATACGATCCAGATCGAGTACGACGAGCGGCGGGGGCAGCGCGCGCGCGCGGGGAGCGTGGGGAAGGAGAAGGAGAGGGAGCAGGCGCCGCCACGCGCGAGTGCGGAACGCGAGATGACAACCCCAACGCAGAGCCCTGCGCGCGCGCCTGCACCCGCGCAGGCGTCGCCGCCGCCCGCCGCGATGAACGGGGTGGAGGAAGCGATGCCGAACGCGGCGTCGAGCGCGAGCATCACCGAACGGCGGGAACGAAGGCGGCGGGGGAGCACGGCGTCGACGGGGGGCAGCGTGGGCGCGGCGAGCGCGACGGCCAAGCCGCTGCCGCCCAGCCCGAGCCCGACGAGCCCGCCGACGACGTGGAAGCGCATGCACTCGCCGACGAAGAGCGTCGTGGGCCCGGGCGAGCTCGCCAATGGCACGGAGCGCCCGACGGTGATGGATGTGTTTTCGGAGGAGAAGGACAAGGAGCAGGGCCCTGCGCAGGAGGGGGACGCGGAGAAGGCGGGGACAAGGAGCAGGATGTGGGGAGAAGGAGAAGGAGAAGGAGGGCAAGAAGAGCCGCCGCAACACGCTGACGGGCCTCACCGTCATGGTCAACCCCATCAGCACGCTCCGCAACAACATGAGCATCCGCCGGAAGGAGCCCTCGACGACGACGAGCACGACCCCGTCGATGTCGCTCGCCGCGCCGCCTGTGCCCGCCGCGCCGCACACGGGCAGCGCGGACAAGAGCTTCGACGACGGCGGCGGCATGAAGGCGAGCACGAGCAAGGCGCGCAAGGTCATGCAGTGGATCCGCAAGGGCCGCGACAGCCTCACCGTCCGGGCCCACCTCCGTGCCCTCGTCCGCCGAGTCGACGTCCTCGACGGGCGACGCTGGCGAGGGGACGAGCCCCGTGCAGGTGTTCGTCACGACGCCGACGACGGCCACCGCGCTGTCGCCGATCGTGACCACGACGCTCGCGGGCGGACGCAAGACAGATGCGGGGCCCACGTCGGCGGGGACGCCCACTGGGCCGCCGAGCGCGAGTGCGACCCCGAGTTCGCGTCACGCTTCCGGCGCTCGATCAACGTTGGCGGGGCGAGCGCGAGCAGCACGAGCAAGGCGCAGCGGGAGGCGGCGCCCGCTGCCCCGACGTCTGCGGGCGGCGTGCTCCGCATCCACCACGGCGCGGTGGACCAGGGGACGATCACGACGGGGCAGCCGCCCGAGGTGATGCGGCATGTGAAGGAGGTGCTCGTGGGGATGGGCGTGGAGATACATCTCGAAGCGAGTACAAGTTCCGGTGCATCCGCGCGAAGCAGCGCCGCAGCGGGAAGGGCACGGTCGGGAGCACTGCGGGCTCGCAGGGCGTCGCGGCGTTCACGATGGTCGGCAGCGCGGGGTCGAATGGGGTGCGTTTTCTCTTCCGGGATTTGGGTGATTGGAGTGCTGATTGGATTGCAGGTCGACAAGCGCGGGCTGCCGCTGCCGTCGCAGTCGTCGTTCAGCGGCGGGGGGATGCTCCGTGGGCTGCTCATGCGCCGGCAGTCGTCGCAAGTCTCCTCTGCGGGCCTCGCCGGCGCCGGCTCGGCGTCGTTCGACGGGGACGAGTCGCTCAACAACAGCGGGATCCTCAGCGCGGAGCCCGTCGCGCAGGCGGACACGGTGTACGGCGTTTCGCCTGAGGACGTGGGCGATGAAGTCCGCTTCTCCGTCGAACTCACGCGGCTCGACCGCCTCAATGACACGTACAGTCTCGATATACGAAGGCTGAAGGGCAATCTGCGGAGCTACAAATTCCTCTACGATATGCTGCGAAAGTGCGTACTTAGTTCCCCTGTCTGTGTCTCACCGGACTGACTTATTTTTCCCCCGTGCAGACGCGCTGATTTACAAAATCAGCGGTAGTCTTATTCTTCTCCGCTCCTCTTATTCCTTTTTTAACTGGTCCACCGTCCGTGCCGTTTTCTCTCTTCTTTGCTATTAATGCTCCCGCGCGCTACCCCCGTTTCTGCTCACTAGGCTCTGCATACCCTAATCACATTTCACCATTTACAAACCATCCCCTGCCCACCACGCAAATTTCATGCACCCCCTAAATTCCTCGCCCTAGTTACGCGTCCCCACCCCGCCCCCCCACGCCCCGCCCCACCCAAAAGACGTCCACACGCTTTAAGGCCTTCCCCGTCCGTTTGTTGGTAGACGACAGTTATTTATCGACATCGTTTAGGACTGCGGATTGTATGTATATAATTATGCTTCGTGGCCTGCCTCTTGCTCTGGGTGGCGAGAGGGTTGGATAGAATGCAAGATGCATTTTCTCACACCTTGTCAAGTTTGAAGTGACGCGGGCTCTGATCTGCTGGCGGGATGCGGCGGGATGCACCACAACACCTTTGACGGACAAAGGAAGTCGGAATCGCCATCTCCAAACTGAAAAAAGAAACAGACAAGCTAGAGTTGCTCGCATATCAACACATCACCGGAGAACTGCGGGACGAGAGCGAGAATAAAGCCTTGAAATTAAGGCCCATTGTGCAAATCAGGGCAAGTTCTTATCGAATTATTTTGCCATACTGCGCACATTCGTTGTCGGATGTTGCGCTGTCACCTATACGGTTGGGAGATTTTTATAAGTACGCTGTTGTACGCTGTTCATGAAAGCGGCCAAAAAAGTGGCACACAATCTAGTCTTGCTTTGCAGAGGATGATCAGCTGGAGGGGGAAAAAGTGATGGCAGGTACTAGTAGGAGTTGGCTAACGAGGTACGAGTTGATAATGTTATAGGGTCTGTTTATAGGAGACTAGGAGTTGGCCAACTTGGTAGGAGAAAATAAATGCTTTACCCGGAAGCCCGTCACATTGAGAGGATCATATATGCATACCGGGAGAGTGAAAATGATGGACGCCTTGTAGACCTTGTCAGGCAAGGCAATCTCGTGTCCTCTTCGCCTTTTAACTATCCGGCACCCAACGAACACGCCCTGGGGAAAATATAGAAGAAAAGAAAATTTGATAGTACCACTGTGGACTTGGTCCTCCGTCCAACTCTCAGCTTCATGAACTTCTTCACCGTCGAACGCGAACCCGAGCTTCGTGTCGCTCTTCCGGCGCCTCGTCGATGTTGGCGGGACAAGCGCGAGTAGCACGACTGAGGCGCAATGCGAAACGACCCTAATTACAGTCTCAATTCGCCTCCTGGACGCGAGTTTTCCCTGTCGATTTCAGGCTCCGGGAGTCGGGATCCAAAATACATTTATTCATTTATCGACTGACCTCTGAAGACTTTCCCTCTCTACGCCTCAGTCGGCACCTCTCTCAAGGCCTCCTCGAGCACCTGATAGGCATCATACCCAAACAACTCGTCCAGCCACAGTTTATCGCTCCTCAGGTTGATATGCCCCTCCTCAATGCCCGGATGAAGCAGCAGCCATGCGTCGCGCTCGCGCTGCTTCTCCCCGTCCTCCATCTGCGTGAACCACCGGCTCTCCACGCTCGCGGCGGCGACCTTGGCGGTGCGGCCGAGGCGGAGGCGCTCGTAGAGCGGGAGCGCGGCCGCGAGCGCGCTGGGGCGGAGTAGCGCGGATGCGAGAGGATGCCGCCGAGGATCGCGGCGTCTTCGATGCTCATGGCCGCGCCTTGGGCGAGGTACGGCGTCATGGCGTGCGCCGCGTCCCCAATGAGGACAAGCCGGTGGGAGGGGTGCGACCAGGAGGCGAGCGGCTCATGGATGTAGAGCTGCGCGAGCGTCAGTTGCATCTGGCCACACTCGAAACGGACACTGACCCTCCAATACAGCACGTCCTCGACGTACTCGAGCATCGTCTCGATGCGCGGGTCCCAGCCTTTGAAGCTGTTCCTGACCTCCTTGGCGGTGCCCATGCGCTGGTCCACGCCGGGCGGGAGATCCGTCTCGTTAACGTCGCAGGTCAAGACGAAGTTGATGAGGGGCTCGTTCTGGCCCTGAAGGAGGTAGCTCAGGATGGTGCCGTGCGGCCCGAGGAAGTGGTTATTGCGCGGGACGGTGATCATCTCCTCGAGCTCCGGAATGCCGCGCAGCTTGGCCGCGGGGAGCGTAACGCGGTATGCCATCTGCCCAGTGGGGATCGGGGGTGCGGATCTGCCGAGGACGACGGCGCGCGCCATGGAGTTCAGGCCGTCGGACGCGACGATGAGGTCACCCGAGTACGTCACCGCGTCCTTGGTCAGGAGCGAGCCGGCGTCTGGGTTGATGGATGGAGACGACGCGGGCGTCGAGGTGGACTGTGCAGCCTAGATCCACAGCAGCTTCGAGGAGGCCTCGGTGGAGATCGGCTCGATGAATGTGCCTGGGGCCGATCAGCACATTCGCCTTCTCCAACATTCTTTTTTTGCCTACCAGTACGGAGAGTTGTAATCTTGTGCGCGGGCTCTTTGAGCGGACAACTGACCAAGAGCTGGCCGTCCTCCCAGCGCATCATCCTCAAATCAACGGGTTCGGTGCAGTATTTCTCGAGATACTTGTCGATGCCAAGCCTACGGAGGATTCGAGACGAGTTCGATGAGACTTGGATGCCTGGAATACGTCCGTGATCAGCTTCAATTATAAAAGCGAGCGGGATACAAACCTGCTCCAATGTACGTTATTACAGGAGCGCTCTCGAGGATCTCGACTTGATGGCCGCCCTTGGCTAGGGCAATGGCTACCGTGAGGCCCGCGAGACCGGCTCCTATGACTATTATGTGCTGGAGGGCCCGGGCGGCAATATCAGTGTTCGAGCAGGCAGGAGGGCTGATAGAACCTATACCATTTCTTGTATGTCCCAGGGACTCGAGATAAATCGTCTAGGTGGTAAGGGCCGCGCGATACTGCTGTTCGACCTCTCAAACTCAGACTCCTTCCGCAGGCAAATATGTGTATCAAGTATGTGGGGGTACTTACATGCGGCTCCTCCGAGTCTTAATGGAGTTTTTCACCGTTCACTCGCGGGAGAGCCGGGATTCGAAGTTGATTAAATGTGCGAGCCGCGTCTCACGAGATTCAAACGCAGCCGTGTCCAAGCCGTGTCGGTATCAGGAGGTATCAGGCAACTCGGAAGTCCAGCAGTACGACAGTTTCTTGATTGGCGATTAATGATTATATAGCAAGCCCTTGCTAGCGATTGTATAGCATCTTGAATGGAACCGTTTGCAGATTTGAGAGCGGCAGAACTAGCAATTTGGCCTGACGAGCTCCAGAAACTCTAGCAAGGTTCGTCAAAAAAAAAGATACACTGCGCAGGTGTTGATCGGGACACCTTGAATCGTTGGAGACAATGAGAAAGCGAGAAGAGTGTTTCGGCACGAATGGCAGCCGGTGATCAACAGCGGCAAACACCTATCTCCAATCACCTCTATTCTGCCGCCTGCGCCGTGTCGACTTGGTTCTGCCGTCCAAATCCATGGGCGCCGGGAGCAACTCAGGAACCTCCTCATTACAATCTACTACACTGGTGATTGGACAACGCCGGACGGCTTGAGTTCGCTTATAAAAGTCTGGGAATTATTTTTCATATGAACCCGACCCGAGTCCTGACATATCTTGGAGACGGACCATCGGCGCATGAGCAATCCCAGATTGATGTGTGGGAGTTTGTCGAACACGGGGACTCGACACCCAACAATCCAGGGCTCAAAAGACGCGCAAAAGTGTCTAGGCCTGTTCAAAGTCTGACGGAATTCTCGAAATCAATTCTGACGAATTTTTCATTCTGAAATCAAACCTATTCGAATTCCTTTATTGCCAGAGTCCTGTCGGCGACCCGTTTGGATAATGCTCCGGATCGAGAGTCGCGCAAGGGATTATGTTACGGCTCGGCAGGCGCCTGAATCGTCTGCGAATTTCATTTTAAGCTCACCTCTTCTCATGGCTCCGTATAAAGGGAGTCGACCCGATCTCCGAATCAGGTGTGTGCCGTCAAGGTGCCTTGTACAGAGTCCTCCCTCACTGACGATCTCTGACGATGCAGGATAAACACGATTCTTTATCGGTGACGAACAGTGAGAAAAATATCGTCGCGGAGCAGAGCGGCGTTCCGACGAGCCCCCTGCAGCTGGATAGACATGGCCTACCTCTAATGCCCCAGCCAAGCCGATTCAACGACGACCCCTTGGTACGCTTATTCCGCTCTCAAATTCCTCTCTCGGAGGTCAATTCCTGCGAGAGGGGTTGTGGGAACGCCGAGCACTGACCAAATGTCAAGAATTGGCCGTCGTGGATGAAATGGGCCGTTCTCATCCAAGTTGGTTTATTTGCCTTCCTCGGCCCCTTCAACTCGGCTGTCGTTAACCCGAGCCTTGTGCTCCTTGCGGCGGGCCTAGAGGTAGATTCGACGACGGCATCCTACACCACCACCTGCGCTATCATCGCCGGGGGTCTTACTGTAAGTGTAGTTCAGGAACCGGAGGTCCGACTGACATCATCTGTAGCCCTTCATCTTCACTCCATTGACGAATATCTACGGCCGGCGCCCAGTGACTCTCTTCGCCATTCTCCTCACCATCGCTGGTGGAATTGGATCTGGCGCTTCCACCAGCTACGCCGGAGTGGCCGTCACGCGTGCACTGTGCGGAGCCGGTTTCGGGGGAATGATGTCGGTGGGCACGTCCTGCGTCAACGACATGTTTTTTCTCCACCAGCGAGGGGAAAAGACGGGGATCTATGTGATTTTCGTCACCAATGGTGCCCACGTCGCAGCCCTAAGTAAGCGACCCGATCTGTCTTCGTGGCCGACAGTGCTGACGAATTCGTCCAGTCGGTGGATTCCTGGGGGCGGCCAAGGGCTGGAAATGGGACTTTTACATCGGTGCTATCATAACCAGTGTCCCCTTCGTGATAGCCCTGTTCCTTTTCCCCGAAACCCTCTTTTCACGAGACGAAGAGTTCCTCACAAGCCGCACCCACGAACGTTCGTACACCGAGATGCTCTGGAACTTCAAGGGCAACATGATCCCCGACCGCCAGCTCCGTCTCTCCCACTTCACCCATTCCTTCACCATGCTCAAGTACCCCTCCGTCACCTTCCCCTTCATCTACTATACTCTTGCCTGGACCTTCATCAACATCCTCCCCGCCGTCACCCTCGCGACCATCTACCACAAATTCTACCACATGGACGCTGGCGCCATCGGCGCCTGCCTCGGAATCTCCCTCACTATTGGTTCCGTCCTGGGCGAGCTCTGTGCCGGCCGTCTATCCGACTACATCATGTACCGGATGGCGGCGCGCCACGACGGTGTCCGCAAGCCCGAGTACCGCTGTACCTCTCGCCCCTCTCCGCCATCTTCATGCCCATCGGGATCATCATCTTCGGCGCCACTGTCGGGCGCACCGGCTTCATCCCGCCCCTCGTCGGCCTGTGCGTCCTTCCCTTCCTTCCCTTTCTCCTTCCTTTCTTCTTAACTTTGATTGACGACGCCTGCCCCGACGTTCCCAGGTCTGTAGGAGTATTCGGGCTCCAAATCGGCTCTACGTGCCTCTACGCGTACATCAGCGACTGCTACAAGCCGCAGACCCCCGAGACGGGCGTGCTCTTTAACCTCGGGCGCGGCCTGTCCTTCTTCATCCCGTTCGCCGCGACGCCCCTCGCGAATAAGATCTCGTACCTTTGGGCCTGGTTCACATTCGCTGCGATCCTCTTCGTAACTTACATCCCGGTTGCGGCCCTGATTTGGCGGGCGAGCGCTGGCGGATCGCGGCGGGCAAGCCGACGTTCCACCGGTATATGTAGACCGAAACTGAGACCCGAGGTCTAGTTTACGAAGGAATAACTTGGCGTTCACTGGTCGCTTGCTCGGTTTTTTATTTTGTATGTAATATGTTTTTAAGATGCCAGTATACTTGTGTTAGAATTCGGCGGGCAAGCCGCGGGAGTAAATTGAGCAGCTGTCAGAAACAAAACCTAGCCACACTTCCTATGCTTGGCGCGCCGCGAACACGGCCAGAATCCTGGCTGGATGGCAGTACTCTTCAGCGTCGCTCTAGGTACAGAAATCTAACACCATGTTTACCAGTGCCACCATTGTCTATGCTACAATGTCTATTACCACTATGGGAAAAAGGTAGTCAAGCTACTTTGGATTTAGCAAACGTATTGAGCTCCTCAGACTCGTCGCGCTCTTGGTCTTCCTCTGACTCGTCAGGCCCTTGTTCTTCCTCCGCCTTGTGGGGCTCTTATTCGCCCTCCGAGTCGGAGAACCTACAGGTGTCCGAGTCCCCGTCCTCATCCTCGCCATCAAAGTCCATAAATTTGCCCAACTCCCACGGAGGCTCGGTCTTCAGCACCCCGCGGTCCGTGTCAATTTACATGGTTACGACATCAACGAGATCGTCTTCTGTATTTTTCGCCAAGAGCACACCAGATGGCCCACGTCCGCTGAGCCCACGGCGACGTATGCTCAATATCGAAGTCGTCGGGAGCGGCGGGGGCGGAGGATACCGGGGGAGGCGTAGAGGAAGGACCCGAGGGCCCTGCCGATGCTGCAGACACGCGCGGACGCTTCGCGGGCGGCGCGCACGGCTTGTAGTGACGGTGCTTGACGCCCTGCAGGTTATTTGTGGTCGCACCATTAGTGCGGGCGCCGGTGTTGGCAATGAGCTGCAGGCCGGGGACTGGGAGCCTGTTAGCAAGATAGAATGGTTGAAGGAGAAGAAAGGGGACGGATCGTGGGTAAACGAGCGTGCATGAGGGAAGTGGCGGCGAGGAAATGATAATGAGGCAGAGTGAAGACGTCCATGGAGAGGGGAAGGATGGACGAGCAGAGAAAGGAGGCACTTACTCGCCACGATCCGCTCAAGAGGTCAGACAGGTATCTTGAGCTTGCGAAAGTTTGCGCCGCCAGTCTTACGTCTGCCTCAGGGAGACTAGGTGATTGGCCAGAAGGGTGGTCCCCCCCGCGCTGCCGCCGCTCGCCTGAGCCCGAACGGCCCGTGAGCGGGGTTGTGTTGCCCACACACCCAGCCGAAGGGCAAGCTCCTCGTCCCCATCGGCGGAGAAGCGGACCAGGCGGTCCGGCCCCACCCATATCCTCGAGGAGAAGCGGATGCTGTCGCACGCGCCAGTTCCGAGATATCCAGGATCGTGAAGCCGGGGAGCGACGAAAGCGAAAGCGCGCGGAGGCGGCCCGTTTCGATGTCGGGGATTTTGGAGTACGCGACGAGGTGCAGCCCGCCATCCACGTTCGTGAGCGAAAAAGACTGTGGACAGTCAGCGGCACTCCAGCAAATACGGGGACGAATGGTACCTTCTTAATGAGCTCTTTCTTCATGTCCTTTCCCTCTGTCTCGTACAGAAGGAAGTTACCTCGAATTTGGCTCCGCGTTCACTCGAGTCCGTCCGTCCAGCGCTGGATCCCGCTTTCGGCGCTCTGGTATACATCCCAGCTCCCGACCGTTTCAGGCTCGAGGCGCTGCGTCACGCGCGGGATTAGGCCCTTCCGCGCGGCTTCGAGGATGATGAGGGCGTCGGCCGTGGAGGGGACTCGGTGCGTGGGAGATGTTTTGTGTTCTCGCAAATCAAGTCGTGGTGGGCGCTTTATGAACAATAAAATTAAAAATAAACAAGCTGGAGGCGTTCTTTGTCCTATAGGAACGTTGATATCAATCCCATTGGCGTGGTATCCGAATTGCATTCATTGGTCCGTGCAAAGAATTGCCCATCATTCGGATCAATGCGGGACGCATGTGATCCGTGGACTCCCTCTTGCCTTCTACATCCGACTGCTTCATGACTGTTCATGACGTTGAAAATAGGTCACAAACCGCGAACTAATCGGGAGCCCGGGCATCTTCAAGTTCCGCAACGCCACGGATCCGCTTCAAGGCCTTGCTGCGCTGCCGCTAGTGATGTTTGCCTCAGTCCAAAAAGCCACGGCTTTTTGGCTTGGCTTTGGCTTTGGTCGGCCTGTAACGGGTAGGCTTTAGCTTGGCCTGGGATTTTTCCAGGCCAAAGCCAAATGCCATCCAACCCCCACCAAAAAGCCATGGCTTCTTGACTTTCACTGTTCAGGCCAAATTTTGGCTTGGCTTTTGGCCTGGCCCGGGAATTGAAAGCCAAAGCCAAGCCAAAGCCGCGATCTTAGGCCAAAGCCAAAGCCAAAGATCACTAGCCGCCGCAAAGCAAATTTTCAGTTTTCGCCACTCGTGGCTACGACTTGGGCAGATGATTTTACTGCGGAACCTGAACGTGGCCCAATTAATATCGGAAATTCACTTGGAAATGAGAAACCAATGGACTGGGATAGCGTGCACTGCCTGCCGACGTGCGATAGTTTTCTTTATCTGCCACTTGCCAAAAACACCCAAGACATTGCATTCGTCATCAAAGACAACGTGGACGCCTGCTTTAAGATTATTGCCGTGGAAACATTCCCGCTGCATACGGAATGGGATCGCCCCTTCTCAGGCTTTATTGCTTAAAGGAATGATCCTCGGAAACGTTCCAAGTGTGATGACCACAAGGTCATACTCATTGTGGCTCTCATCCACGGTTCAACACGCGAGGTGAGGCAGCGGATTTCTTTCCCCTCGCCGATTTTTCACCCCTGAGACCTTGCAATAGCCCACAATTCGCCCACTGGCTAACTTAAACGTGCCGCACGGGCTGTAATGGATGTAATACAGCTCCAAGATGTTCCCCGACGGGTTCCACCTCTGGGCCTCAGGCATCTACACCTCTTCCGCTGGACCCACTCTTTTGGGGACAGGAACGCACCCGAAAAAGCGGAGACGGTGCTCCGTCGAAGTGGATCCATTTCTCTAATATTTACCATGATTCTTACTCCGTATTTTTTCGTATGCGGAGCAACCGCTGGCGTGATTCGCCTACGGAAAGACATCTCATGACCACGACAACAGACTGTCAGGGTTCAAGTTCTGGAAGGCTCTCATGGAGGATCGCCCGCATGGAAGCCCGCAATTCCTGGACGTGCCAAGCTACAGCGTCCATCCTATCACAGCTCCAGCTGAACTCGGGGTTCAGGCACGGTTCAGAGGGTTTCAGCTGGGACGCGAGAGAGTCGCTGGGTCTTGGCGAGGTTCAGATCTCGTTTATACCTTGGCCAGCAAAAATCTCACAACTCCACTGCGATACTCCGCCGACTCATCAAGATATAATGCTTATAAATACACTAGAATGTCCATATGCTCCAGCATGCAGTGGTTTAACCCAGTATGCGTGTGATTCATCTGGGAAAGGGCATACGGGCATACGGTCGCGGCAGCGGACTGGACAGGGTTAATTTGATGAACCTCTCAAGAATGAATGATACAATGGCCGAAGATCTCGCAGAACGCCCAATAAAAATAGAAAGCTTCAAGGCCGTCCGCGATGGTTTTCTTCGGAACTACGCGTTCCCGCGTTGTAGAAGCGGAGGACTTGCGCAGCTGCAAAAATAGAATCGGAGGCAGGATTTTTTTGCTTGTGATGCCCAGGAGCTCCAGCGGGAATGGGTTGGCGCCCGCACTCATTTGGAGCCGGCCACCGCTAAGCCCGAAGGCCCTCCTCGGTCTTTTTCGCGGGCCTAATATGTGACCCTGGATGCCCGTTAAAGCCCAGGAGCTCCACGAGCCTCCTGCCAAGGGAACCCGGATATATCCGTCTCGACGCGAGGCAACCCCCTTCTAGGATCGACACTTCCACGGTATATATATCACTGCGTACCCAGGACTCGCCAAGACCAGGTGTCAACCACTTATCTGATAGCGCTTATTGAGCTTACCGCAAGTGAAGCCACGGATCGCCATTTTGATCCATCTTGAGACGCTCATTCGCGGAGCCCTAGGGAGAACTCTCAGAGGAACATGTGGCGTGGTGGCAAAACTGCCTCGGATAACACATGGAGATATGGGGCATACAGTGGCAGTTCGCAATATCATAGCACGGACAGTCGTTGATTTACCCCTAAGGGACGATAGCTCGCGGGTGTAGATAAGACTCCGGGGAGTAGGATACCCACGATACGGTTAACCGTTGAGTTGCCTATTTCGGGGAAGATCGTCGCACTGATCGGGAAAACACTCAACTATCCAATCCCGACGGGAACTCTCAGGCGACCTTGTCACACACGCATGTGCATTCACTGTTCTACAGAACTTCCTTTACTACGCGCGCGCAGGCGGGCGCCATACCGATAGAATACGAACGGCGCAGGGCAGCCAATCACCAGACAGATGAGTGCAAGGATGGAGTTTCCCCAACCTGTGACACGCAAGGTAAGAGAAGTTTTATCATGACTGGGCATGCTAAAAACACAGTACGCACCATCACCCAGCCGAGTGTACATCTCATCTGCGAACAGCGGGAATCCAAAGCCCGCGAACGCTCTAAATGATGAGACTCCAGCTATGGCGCTCGCCGCATAAATTGCGTAGCTGGAGAAAAAAAATTGGTCCTGGATCGTATGGTAAGCGAGAAAGCTTACCAGTCGACCTGACATGACATCAGAACCAGGAAGACGGGTACGGGTTCGTAAAAAAGCTTACCAGATACGTCTGAATGCACGTCCAATTGGCTCCTTTGAATGTTCAAGTTCAAAAATATGCATATCCAATGCGAGTGCGGAGATACACACCGATTCCAATCGAGAAGATGAACACTCCTAGGTCTGAAGACGAGATCCATTCAAGTCCGCCGAGATTCACCCGTGAATGGCAGTAAAGTTTCGTACCTGGAACAATCCAAAGAGCATGCGCTTGCACAGACCATCCATAGATCAATAGGCCAATCGGAAGGGTCGTCGCAGAGACCATGAGAAGGGGTAGCCTGCGGACGAGTTAATAGTCGAGACCGGGAAATTCTCGAGGCGTACGAACCGCATTTCCGGAACACCTACTCCGCCGTTCTTCGCTTTCAGATGGAGATAGACGCGAGTTAGCACGCGCGCTCCCAACTGGCCTCCGACTATGCGCGGGGTTAGTAATGTATACCATGGTAATCAATGTTAATCTCACCTGTGGAGCCTAACGCAATGGAGAGATAATGAACACCGGCGATTCCCGTGCCCTCGCCATACTGGAGCGTGAACACTTTCACGAAAGCTACCGAGAGTGGTGGGATCAATTAGAGTGCATCGGGGGAAACGGTTAGACGACGCACTAGTCAAACTCAAGTAGAGGACCCCATAGAGGACGGCCATGTAGAGCGCAAACACTTGCACGATTGGCTCCGTGGCGAGAAAGATCATAGGTTTAACCATCCCGCGCCCCATCACAGTCGTCCAGGCGCGGTTCGAGTCCTCAAAGGCCGAACGCATGTGTGGATTTCCAGTCGATTTACGAATCACACGCGCTTTGCGTCTAAGGAGTTCCGGCGCGTAGGTCTCGCGCAAAAATGCCTGTCAAGGCCGATTCGATTAATAATTTCGAGAAAACAGTTATACAACACAACTCACGAATGCCGCAATTTGAAGTATCGCGTCGGCAATGCTGACGCTCCAAAAGACCCAGTGCCAGTGGCTCTTCTGCGCGATCCACCCGCCCACCACGGACCAGTTGACGGACCTACCTGTTGACTCATCAGACTTGGTTGAAAAATAAATAATCCGAGTAACTTACAAGTGGAGCTATCGAGTACAGTGACATCGCCATCCCGCGCTCAGAGGGACTAATTATCCGTCGTCAGGATTCTCGTCTATGCCTTGTCTGTGCTCACCTCCACATGTCGCCGACAATAGCGCCCCCTATTGATTGAGGTGCGGCGCCGCCGAAACCAGCGAGGAAGCGGAACACTAGCAGCTGCGTTGGGGTCGTCGCAGAGGCGCAGAGCGTGTTAAAAACTTGGGTGGAGGAATAACATAAATCAGTCTCCTAAAAATAATCGGCCGAGGCAAAGCTCGTACTAAGGAACCATATGTTAGACACCTGTAGGACGAGCAAACGTCCGAAAATTTCGCTTAATGGTCCCCAGAATAACGGCTTCCCGGATGGTCAAGCCTGAATTACTTTATAAGGGAGGGAGGGACTCACACCGATGGCATATGCTAACACGAAGATCGACAACGTCATATTCTCAAGGACGGATCCCGGCTGGATCTTCAATTGGGTGGAAATAGCGGGAAGGGCCGGCGAGGAGATGGATGACGCGACGGGACTTGAGGGCAACAAACAAGGCGGGTTATATCATCGCAGGGGTCGAATACAGCTATGAAAGGCAGACCTGATGAAGGTAAATAAGCTGACGACGACCGTGACGGTCCATCTGCGGCGATTTGACCAGTTGCGCGGGTTTTCGCCGTCTTCAGGACCATCCCAGGACACGATATTTGACGCGTCTTCATTCACGGGGATTATAGAAGTTGAGGAGTGGACGGTAGTACTTTCGTGCACAGATATTGCTTTCTCGACGTCCGGGGCTGCTGAAGTCCGCACTAGGAGGCTTTAGTGAGAATATAGTTTCTCTGACACGACCACGGTACCGGTGGACTCCTTTGAAGCTCGATCGGGGGTGTAGGATGAAGGAAGAGAATCCAGACGAGGCATTGACATTGATTTGTAGGGGCGAAAAAATGGGCTGAAGACGAGTATACGCAAAACGGCCATAAACTTGTAGCCGAATAAAGATAGTCCAATTGAAAGACTCCCATTCAGCCTTGCCCAGCTCCCTCTTGGAGTCGTCCGGAGTCCCACGCAAGCATTACCGTATTGCTTCTTGTGAAAACAGGTTTCCCGGCGGCGTCGAGACCGATGTCGCCGCGCCAGCCAGTCCCAGGAAAATTCATGGCGATAAGCATCTTGAGATCCCAGAATAGCTGTAGATGTCCCAGACCATATGAAGTGGCATTATCGGAGATTCTCCAAGCATTCCCAAAGCATACAGACAGTCCACACGCCGCCAGTATGTCGATCTGTGCAGTGTGGTGACTGATCCCACGGAAGGAGAGTTTAGGAAGTTGATCTCGCGTTGATCCCGGAAAGGCCCGAGGGTGGATGTCGACATTTACTTTCCCAGTACGATTCGACCTAAACTGGTCTCTTTCTTTACGCCCCACAAACTCTATCCCTCGCCATAGCAGCAGCCGCCTCGGCCCGAGTCCGAGTCCCCACCTGGCGTCTCCAGACAGGCCAAGTCAAAATTTCTTCCACTCCATTGTTTCGTAACGTATCCTTGGGACTCGATGACGCGGATGAGAAGTGGAAGCTACTCGGCGCCAAGAGACAGGGGAATCTTTCTTCAACGAGTCTATCACTGCGCAGCACTCCCGACTGCTACCGACATACCTCCATTGGTATTTCTTTCCGATATCTCTCTATCACTCGGAACCATGATCCCGGAATGGAGAGTTTTCCATCCAAGTATCGTTCATTGGTGGTTAAGGTGGCGCTTGACCATTCGTATTGTCTCTATAGGCTCTCACAGGAAATTCCCTGATGCATGCGGTAATCTGTGGCTTGCCGATATCTGGAAGCCAAGAAAACGGTATTTAAAGGGCTGGAAGACTGCAGACGTTATTACTCCTTCCAACTCTCAAATAATACACCTCAACATGCCTATGCTGTAAGCCTCAGTCTCGCCTCCCTCCCGATATGGTCTCATGTTTTACGACTCGACTCCAGAGCAGACCCTCAACCAAATATGTGCCCTATCGTGCGGTGCCTTTTCCTTCGGGATACGCCCGCCAATGGCCTAACAAACGCACTACCTCCGCGCCGCATTGGCTTTCCACTGACCTCCGCGACGGTAACCAGGCCCTCGTGAACCCGATGAGCAATACTACCAAACTAGAGCTCTTCAAGTAAATGTCCCATTTATCATGGTATAGTATAATTCAGTCTAATTCGTGTTACAGAGTTCTATTGCAGATCGGCTTCAAAGAGATCGAAGTCGCTTATGTGAGTTCTTTCGACGAATTTTCCTTCTTATGGACTGATACATCGACCTAGCCCTCCGCATCTGACCTCGAGTATCAATTCGTGCGCTCTCTTATCGAGAATAATGAAGTTCCCGATGGTGTCGCCCTGCAGGTGACGATTTTTCTTCTCTCTTGATTTGAGACTCAACAGAATTTTAGATCATCACTCCCGCACGTCCCGACTTGATCAAAAAATCGATTGCGTCTTTGGCCGGCGCAAAGCACGCAATTATTCATCTCTACAACGCCGTCTCTCCCGTTTTCCGTGAAGTCGTGTTCCGCAACACCAAGGAACAGACGATAGAACTTACTTTGAACGCTGTCGCTTGGTAAAAGAATTGACCGAAGCAGAAACTGCTCGATCAGGTTCGTCTTCTCTTATTCTCACGCGTATCGTGCTGACTGCAATTTTCTTTTTAGGAACTAAATTCACACTCAATTATTGCTTGGAGACTTTCTCTCAGACCGAACCCGAATTTACGGTCGAGCTCGGAAATCGCGTTCTCGAAGCTTGGGGCAAAGCCACACCCAACGACAAGGTCATCTTCAACCTTGCTGCCACTGTGGAATGCGCGCCGAGCAATCATTATGCCGACCAGGTAAGCCTCTGTCGTCGATCAAGTTGTTGCCCTCATCACTCACGGACTACTAGGTGGAGTACTTCGGCAACCATATTCACCAGCGGGATAGCGTCTTACTCAGCCTTCATCCGCACAATGACAGAGGTACGCTCAAAATTTCAAGACCCTGACACTGTCTCATTTGTCATCTTGCCAGGTACTGCCGTCGGTGCCACAGAACTCGGTCTCCTCGCTGGAGGTGATCGTGTCGAAGGGTTAGTCTCCTGCTCTCGATTTTATTATTTTATTCAACCTGCCTACATAGATGCCTCTTGGGGAACGGAGAACGCACCGGCAACGTTGATCTCATTACCCTCAGTCTCAACCTCTACTCCCAAGGCGTCGCGCCTAACCTCGATTTCTCGAACCTCTCCGAGATCGTCGGTGTCGTGTGCCGCGTCAACGAGATGGCGGTTCCTACCCGGTACCCCTACGCCGGAAGCCTCGTCTTCTCCGCCTTTGCCGGGACTCACCAGGACGCTATCACGAAGGGTCTTGTTGCCCAGGAGAAACGGTGGCTCTCCGTCGATCGTTCGGGCGAAGGCATCAAATCTTGGGCTATTCCTTACGTCCCTGTCGACCCAAAGGACCTAGGCATTGGTTACGACGACCTCATTCGAGTCAGCAGTCAGAGCGGCAAGGCCGGTACGGCGCATGTCATCAAGCAGAGCTTGAAACTCGAGATGCCCCGCAGGATGCAGGTGTCGTTCTATGGTGTCGTGCAGACGCTGGCGGAGAAGTCGGGCAAAGAGATGACGGTCTCCATGATCACCGACACGTTCAAGAAGACATACATCATCGGGGCCAAGCCGCTCGGTCGTCTTCATCTCGAGTCCTATCGCTCTTTCCCTCGACTCCAGATGCCAGCTCCTCTCCCATGTCCGACTACTCCGACGACATGATGACTTTTGCCGGCGAACCGACCGCGGCGACTCCATTGCGCTTCGAAGGCCAGCTGTCCGTAGATGGCGCGGTTCGCTCCATCCGAGGCGACGGCGCCACCCCGGTTCTTGCCATTCTTGATGCCCTTCGCTCGAGTCTCGGCATTGAATTCGTGGCGGGAGAGTTTGCTGCCCACCCTGTCGACACCAACGCGTGCAGCTATGTCGAAATGCACCTCCCCGCCGACGCTCCTTCCAAGTCTGGCGTCGGCAGCGTCTGGGGCGTCGGGATCTCTTCCGACGTCGCCACCGCCAAGTGTCGGGCGGTCATCAGTGCCGTCAACACTTTGATTGGGTCCAGGGAGCTTCCGCCGGCCAAGAGGGTTTACCAGCGTCCCCCGATCTTGACCCTAGGCTCCGCCGGGAGCTGGTTCAAGGTCGGCAAGCTGCGCACTGGACACACCCCTGTTACGCCGAAAGAGAATGAGGCGCGTATGCTTGAGGCGTCTTCCTAATTATTTTGCGTGTCTTATTCCTTATTGCTTATTGGCGGTCGTCGGCAGTTAGAGTACGGCGATCGTCGATTTATACCAAGCACGAAATTAAATGTACATGTATTGAATACTTCATGCAGACAATCTGGACCAAGTGTATTAATCTGCATCCTGGTTGAACTTGAGACGAGTCAGCACTCAGGATAGACATTGACACCAAGAACCCAACATTCCTGACGCCCTTTAAAGGATTCAAGATAATTTGTTCTTGCATCCCCGAACAGCCCGAACCCGGAGGACTGCGTGGCTTGTCGTTTAATTTAATAGATTCGTCGCCCGCGAGGGCATCCGGAGTCGTCCAAGTAGTATTCAGCTCGCTGGTTTTCAGTGATCATGAGCCGTTTTGCATTCAGCGTTAGCCAAGCGAGAAAGAACCAGGCGGTACCAGTATACGTATACAACGAAAACAAGTCGGCATGGCGGAAAGAAGCGGAAAGGCGGAAGAGGTACCGGCATATTGATCCGTCGCGTTGATCACTGATTACGGCAATCATGATCAGCGATCGATGTCGAGGACCAAGGAACCCGTGCAGCAAACGGTTTGAATTCTCCCCTCTACTAGGCTCTAGTCCTAGTCCCACCTATCTGACATTGCTGCCATGGCGAAAAGAGTATCTCGTGATTGTAAGCTTTACGATACTCTACCGTACGTCAAGTGGATTACAGTTGGATTACAGCCCCTTCTATATATTGCGACATCACCGGGCCAAGTCTCTCAAAAACCAAAAAGATTGCGCGCGACCCACGCTGATTCAGAACCAACTTGTAATCCCGGTGTCTCGGCGAATACTATTATGGATACCATCACATCGCGGTGAGCAATCACTGCCAAAAGGCATTACATCATGATCCTCACAGGGAGTATATATACGTTTAAGAACCAGCCAGACGTCTGTATATTTCTCCTCCCAACATGACGATCACCCAAAATTTGTCCGCTCCCCTAGTCGCTGTAGTTGGTGCCACGGGCACACAAGGCGGGAGTGTCATCAGAGCTCTCGAGGAATCGGACAAGCCATACCGCATCCGTGGTTTCACCAGGGACGCCACCAAGCCCGCAGCCCAACAGCTTGTTGCTAAAGGCGTAGAAATAGTGGCCATTCAGCTCGTCGTCGCCAACAAGGAGGCGGTCTTCAAGGCATTTGCAGGGGCCAACATGGCCTTTGTGAGTTTCTTTTGTGTCTTTGCAACGACGCCGCTCATTTTTATTTATCTATTAAGCTGGTCACCAACTTCTGGGAGCATATCACCCTGGAGAAGGTAAGCTGAACTATTTCTTGTTTAGGTAATAATACCACTTAAAATTCGCGAGCAGGAAGTGTCCGAGGCCAAGATGCTCATCGACGCCGTCAAAGCCGCTGCTGTCGAGCGCGTCGTCTGGTCCGGATTGACCTCTGCCAGCAAAGCCAGCGCGGGGAAATATACGCACGTAATTCACTTCGACGGCAAAGCAGAGATTGCGGAGTACGGGCGCCAATCTGGTGTCCCGTTCGTCGACGTCCAGGCCGGATTTTACGCAAGTAACTTCCTCGACAGCCCCATGATGCTCGCCAAACAGGACGATGGGTCGTTCACTATCGAGTTGCCGACGAAGCCCACAACAGTTGTGCCCATAATCGATACCGCGCAAGACTACGGCCTATACGTGCGCCAGGTCCTCGAGCTCCCGGTCTTCCCCGATGGCTCTGAGGTGCTTACTGCCGGAGAGAATATCTCGGTCGAGGATATTGCCCTCCAATTTTCGCAAGGTGCGCGAATCCGGTTTAACATCTGGTTTGGTACCAACCCCTTCGACAGCTACCGGGAAGAAGATCGTGTTCAAGCAGATAACCCCCGCCGAGTTCGGGAACGTCGTTGCCAAGCTTGGTCTTCCGGCGTACATTGTACAAGATATGCAAGAATGCTTTGGAGCCTTTGACGAGTTTGGCTGTAAGTGAACTCGACTCGAATTCGGAAAACGCGTAAAACTAATTTCCTGGACAGATTATGGTGGAAAGGCTACCACGAGTCATGATGGACTGGCGAGGAAACCACGTACGTGGGCCGAGTTCATTGCCACCGCGGATTGGAGCAAGGCTTTGGCGTAGCCTAGTTTTCTGGCCGAGGTCGGACATGTATACTTATCCTTTATGTAGATAAAGCCATGTACACATCTATCAGTACATGCTTTCCCCAGCCCAGTAGAAATCCGCTCAACCTAAAATAGCCGCAGAATTTCCGCGTAGCCCATCCTTATTTTGATTCACTAAATGAATAGGCTCATCCAGACTTTCCGTCTAATTCTTGTTGGATTCGTGAAATCAAGTGTCTCGATCTTCAGCACCGAATTTTATCTGTGCCTTCATTCAATATACCGCACTCTCTACTCGCCATCGTTTCGGACCATCCTTCGCATTAGATTAGGCCCGGAGATTTAAACTACCAAAATCTTCCTCGCGCCTCAGCAAATCCGCCCAAACATCCTACACTTTCCATGTCAGGCGACTGGCGGTTTAAGATGTGGCCCTGTTTGGCATTCTTGCCGCTTTGATCCGCCGTCCCTCTTCAACTTGAACCACTCGGCGCCCGCCCAACGCGATTCTCCTTCCATACCTCCATTCTGTGATCGATGTGCTCGTCCGCCTACTCCGCAACTGTCCCAAGCGTCGACCATTCTGACCGTATAACACCCTCCTGCCCCGCAGAACCCGGCCCAGCGCTTCCAAGATTTCCCCGGATTCCCCACCTACGCGCAGTACAAGAACCTCAGAGCCGCGCACCTCGCATGACTATCCTAAAAATCCAACCAGGAGAAATCGCTCATGCCGCAGGCGCTCTTCGACCGCATATGGGACGAGCTCGTAGCGCCCGCAGACTCCACGGAGCACGGGCAGTTCCGTTTATGGGTGCGCAAGACGTTCGTGCTTGGCGCGCCGCCGCCTTCGTTTTCATCTGAATCACCGTCCGGGGCGGCCGACGAGGGCGTGGCGCTGCTGCACAACGGCTTTCTGGTCGCCGTGCGGGAGCAGCTCTACCAGCTCCTCTGCGCGTTCCACGGCGAGGCGCAGCACGGCGGGCGCGACGCAACGGTCGGGCTCATCTACGAGAGCTACCGCTATGTGCCGAAGAAACTGGTGCAGGAATTCGTCAAGGCGCGTCCGACGTGCGCTGCCAAGAACAAAAGACAGCTTTCCACAGCCCATAACAGGTCTGGCAAAAAGAAAACTTGAACTGGTTGCCCATCGAGGTCCTCGGCGCCTTGCGCACAGTCCCTCAGTCGGATCCATCAATCCTTTCCCCAGCGTCTCAGCCGCGGAACTGCGTTTCTGCGCCCTCCAGCGTCCAACCCGACTATGGCATCGTAGAACAACACCGTGCTCTCAGCGGGTCAAAGTTTCTACACTATTTCCTGCCTAATGCGAGCGCTTTCGCATCGAGCTCTGCCAGCACGCACAGCCCCGTTAGTCCGTTCGTCCGCGAGTGGGACTCAACCCCAGTACGCCTGTCCCATCAAGAGGACGAAAGATGCTCCCCGCACGGCACCGCGCTGTCGCCATGTCGGAGTTTCTACACGATTCCCCGCCTAATGCGAGCGCCCCCCTCGTATCCAGTTCTGCTAGCACGCACAATGCCTCTAGTCCGTTCATCCACAAGTGGGAAAGTCCAGAAGACGAAGTTCTCCCCGCGGCGGAGTTTCTCCACGATTCACCGCCCATGACCATCGGCGCTCCCCCGTTTCAAGATCTAGTCCACCATCGATTCCCGGAAAAGTCCACCCCTCCTCTTCGGGCGGCTTTGAGATTGAACAAGAACACGACCTCCTCCATCGATGCCTTCCTGGGACGATTTTTTCGTACTCTCAGGCGATATCGAGGTGCCTCCGGATCCGAGTCAAGAATTTGAAGACGACTCGGACGCGCCTCCGTCCACGTCGACGTCGCGTGGCATGTACCGGCCTCACCCGTACAAGTTTGGCGGCGACTCTTACGGGCGAGCGGCGCGATACCGTGGATGCAGCGGGTCTTGGGATGATCTCTAGGAGCGCGTGAGCTTTATTTCGGTTGTTGTGACACATACTATCTCTAAGCGTGTATCAATGCGCCTATATACCTGTATTTTTGATGGCTAGCCGCTAAGCGTGGGTTCGATTGGGCAAGTTGGATGGCAGTCTCAATCGAATCCAAGTACGAGTTCCTGAGTTCGGCTGCTGCCAGGAAAAAAGACGAAGGTTCTTTTTGGTGACTTTGTCCGATAAATACAAGGTGTCCGGTCGAATCGTCGCATTTTTGCATGCTTGACCGCTCGATGCTGGGTCCCGACTGATGGCGCATCAATATAATTTGATCGCATCTACGATACCCAAAAACAAATTTTTGTGACTCCGATGGGACCAAGGTACAAAGAAAAAAAGTACAATGAAAGGATCAAGAACGGGTACAAAGCACAATAGAGCAGTACACTACCACAGGAAGGGAGACAGGCGATACGTAGATGTTCAAGAGAAAATAACCCGCCTAGACTGGGACTTCACCCTTCTTCGGCTTGTTGATAGTGGTGGTAAGGCTCTTGTGGATGAAGGGCAGGACACCGCCTCCAGCGATGGTAGCCCGCACGAGGGTATCGAGCTCTTCGTCGCCACGGATGGCCAGCTGCAAATGACGCGGGGTTATGCGCTTGACGCGGAGATCCTTCGAAGCATTGCCTGTGGCAGGAACGAATCAGAAACGGCGGCCTATGACAAGATGAGCGCAGCACGCACCTGCTAGCTCCAGCACCTCCGCCGTGAGGTACTCCAGGATCGCCGACGTGTACACCGCAGCCTTGGCGCCGATGCGCACGTTGTGCTGCGTGCGCTGCTTCAGGTAACGGTGGATACGGCCAACAGGGAACTGACGCCGCCGCATGTGAGTGGCACGCCCGTGCTGCTCGCGAGAAGCGCACGCACCTGCAGCCCCGCCTTTTGACTTCTCGTCTGGATCGACCGCGGCTGATTCGGTGCGCCGACGGCGCTAGGGGGGCCGCCGGACTTGGACTTGCCCCCAGATTTAGCGGCGGGTGCCATTGCGCGTGGGGTCACTGGGAGGACCGCGGTTGTCACAGGGGTAATTGAAAAGGGAAAAAAGCGCGTCGCGGGACGGCTGGCTCACGCGAAAGGGTGGAGAAAAGTCCAGAGAGGGTTTCTGAGGACAAATAACTGAGCTCAGAGCAGTTAAAAGGCGGTGGGAGGGAACATACGTGCGCTAAACGCGAATTTGGGCTGGACTTGTTGTGGTTCCGAAGAAGGAGGACAGACCAAATACGCACAATTTTCTCACCATCCTTTGTTGATCAACGATCCCCACCTTATCATAATCATCGCCGGAACCAAGCTTGAGAGAGCTTTTGTAGCCTTTGTGACGTTTGTAGCGATATGTCCAATATTCCCCCAGAGATATGGCACCAAATTCTGGCGGATGACGTCTCTAGTTAAGTATGTGGATCTCGCGATCACCGAGCCAGCAAAAGACGAGGAGAAGCGCATTCAAGTGGCCCTGCTGGGAGAGACAAGAGCGGCCATTGGCTGGGATGACTAGGCAAAGCATGAGATGTCCCAGCTGTTAACCCCAACGATCCAGCCGCTGCTTGCCGTGTCTCTCCAATTCCGGTTTACGACGCTCAACATCATTTCCGAGGCTCTGGGGCCTGACGCGCTTACTTCTACTGATTCCGGGCAAGTGGATGTCCATTTCGGCGGATATCAGACTAATGAAAATCTAGGCAGACTCCTGAAGTGACGCTCAACATCATTTCCGAGCCTCTGAGGCCAGCAGCGCTTACCTCTACTGATTCCGGGAAAGTGGGCATCCATTCCGGTGGATATCAGACTAATTAAAATCCAGGCAGACTTCTGGAGTGACTATCAACATTAGTTCCGACGCAGACACGCTTACTTCCATTTATTCCGGGCAGGTGGGCGTTCATGTCGGCGGATATCAGACTAATACTGTTCCAGACAGGCTCCTGGAGTGTCCCATGACATCTGCAATGGCCTGCGGCGCGCCCGCACGGCCTATCGTGCTGCGCGTATTCCTTATCCCGCGACGCCGCGCCCCCCCTTTCCGCTCCCCCAAATTTGCTGGATGTGTATACGTCGTCTTTCTTCGGCCATCTTCCGCGCCTGTCGCCCACTCTCATGAGTTCGGCCTTGTGGAGCCGCATCTACTGCAGGTTTTTTGACATCGCGGACCCAGGATTCATGACAGCCGGTAAATAGCGCGCAGATCAATGCTTCTTTTTATTGACGCGCATACGGTCAGTCGAGAAATTCGAAAAGCTACACAACAACTTGGCCCTCGCGTTCGGCAATTTCATCAGCTTGGACCCGTTGAGTGATTCGGAATGATTCGTGAGCTTTCTTGTCTGTCGCATGTTTATACTTACACACCCCCGTCCGAAGGACGCCGTCGTGAAGAAAGAGAATGAAGACATGCCCGGGGCTTGACAGCTCAACATTTTGAAGCCACGGAGGCTCCTTTACAGTGAAAATACGCAACAGCCTTCAGCGGACACTGCAGTTTGACCCGACTCAGGAGTCAGGATCGCCTGCCGTCCGAGCTCGTCCAGGCACACAGTTTCTCATCATTATTTGGACAGGCGCTATGTACGGCTCAGGTACCTCGGCTGGCGGATCGCGGTCACTTCGCGTCGGTCTACATTAGGCACTCATATATTCTCGCCCGATGCGCATGGCCTGCTGCGCGAGGTGCTCGACCTTGCGCTCAGACTCACCGCATTGTGGACGATTTACGAGGGCAAGTCGACGCATTATCCCTTGCCATGATGAGTTTCGGCGTGCTTTCAGGACAATGCATTATCAAGTAAGAGTACAGTTTGACAAGTGGAGACATTAATGATACAGTATTTCGTGCGGGGGTACAGGGATCTTGAGTTGTTCAATCATGAGCCATGGGCCATGGTAGCAGCTTTTCCGGCCGTCTCCCGAAGCTCACCCTTCTCCTGCATCTCGGGCTTGTGTGCGACTTTGCCGACGACCTTCAAACAAAGGGTAAGTCAGCCCATCGGCCTAGCTGGCTAGTAATGCAACGAACCTTCTGCGCCTTGCCGATGAGTTTATCAGCCGCGCTGGGTTTCCCCGCGGGCGTTGTGTCGTGCCCGCCGTCGATCGCGACTCCGCCTGTAAATAAATCACTTAGAATCTTTAATACAACTGGCGAAGGCGGGGACATACCATCCGGATGCGACTCCGTATTCACGGGGCGCTCGTCGCTGAAGGCGTTCCGTCCCGCCTCCATGTCGGGTCTTGTGGACTGGAACTCGGACGTCTCGCGCGTAGGCTGCGCGGGGTCCGCGTCCTGCCACGCAGAGCTGGGCATGCGCTCGATGGTGCCCGCGCTGTAGTCCGCTGCGGGCGCGCCCCCGCGCGCGCCGGGAAGCGGCTCGGAGGACTTGTGCACGTGGTGCTCGGGGCGCGCCTCCGCGGCGAGGGTCGCGTTGTTCATGGTGTTGTTGATGGAAGTCATGGTGAGATAATAATTTCAGAACAGGACGCAAGCCGCCTTTATAGCAGAGGAGTGCAGGGAGTTACATCATGCATGCGTCAGGAAGGATGTTCAAATTTGGGAGCTTGGAGGAGTGGATGTGGAGTTAGGTGTCATTGTGGGGCGGGTCCGGCCGGAGCGGATCCCCATCAAGGATCGAGGTTCAAGTTGCACTTGTTTGGGCCTTGCACTCTTCGGCTCACAGTTCAGGTCTCGTTGCGCCCCGCCATCGTAAGTAGGCTCCGTTCGTGGGTTAGGCCTCTGGTTGATGAACCAACTGAAGCCTCAGGATTCGGACTCAAGTATTTCAAAATTGCCGTAGACAGAGAAGCGATCCATCCGGATCCTTGGATTACCGGACAACCTCCAACATTTTTCAATGGCACTCGCAACATTGATTGGTAAAATCTGACCTGAAGCACGAAAATTTGAAAAGACACTGAAATGCAAGGGGCACTACATATCATCTCGTCCTAGTACTCCGTCTCGGTGCTTCTCCGCGAATCCCTCCTGCCGACGCGCCTGTCAGAATTATACCTCCTGGTCTCCGCCCCTCTCGTCCTCTTGTACGGGCCATCGTATTCATCCGCCTCAAAGTCGACGGTCCTGCGCTTCCGCCCTCTGCCCTCTCCGGCGTCTTGGTCTTGTGGCGTGTTCTGGATATCGGACAGCGCCGCGCGATGGCCAGCGTGCTGGGTCTGGATCTGATCTCCGCCCTTAGTCGGCGTGGTTCCTGCGCTATAACTCTCGGTTTCCCTGCGCGTATGATCCAAGCTCTCGGGGGACGCGGTGAATTGGAATTTGAAGCTGTCCTGGTTCATGCGATAGCCGGCGGGAGAGCTGGGGGGGCTCGAGAACGAGAACGGCTGTGAGGCGGCGGAATAGGCTAAGGCGGGGGTAGGCTTCGACGCGGGGCCGGAGAAGGTGTAAGAGTCTCTGTAGCGCTCGGTGTTCCCGTTGAAGGCGGACGCCGCCTGGGTTGTGGGGCAGATGAATCGCTCGTCGCGCGCGTAGTCGCGATCTCGGGGGGCTCCGAACATGTAGCGGGGCGCGTCGTGGTGGTGGACCGTGAGCCTCGTTTTGTTCCACCGCTTCGCGAGCTTCGCCAGCTTGTCGCCCTCCTTGCTGTCCTGCTCTTTCAGCGCGACGAGCATCTTGTCAAGACGGGACACCCCGGCGCGCCACTCTTGGCGTCGTGCTTTGCGTTCTGCGACGGACATCTCCAGATCCGTGAGCTTTGCCTGCAGGAGACGTGCGAGGCTGAGGACTTCGGTTACGGGGTCAGAGGGTGGCGCGGTCGCGGCGGGCGTAGGTTCAGCTCCGGCGGGCGCAATGACATGGTTGCCGAATTTGATGAAGTTCATCGTCGAGTGATGTCAAAGACTGCGTGCACGCGAGGGTCTGTGCGGGTGCGGCGATGGAGAGGTGGTGGTGGTGGCGGGAGGAAACAGTCCTGATGGTGGCTGACACGGAACTCGACAAGTTGGTTTCTGGACTGAGCGAGATTATTTATGTCAGCCACTTGCTTGCATTTCCATCGATCGTCAGCATTGACCCTCCTTTCTTTGTCTTCCACTTCATCACCCTGGTCCACAACCAGTGCACGTCTCGAGTTTGCCTCCCCAATACCTTCATTCTCAAAGCCCCGAACGACATGGCCCCAGCTTCTGAAATCGCTGCCGACCTGATCAAGCAGATCCCCGCCCTCACCACCAGCATGCGCAAGTACGACGAGCAGAACTTCCAGCTGCAGCTGCGCTACGACAACCTGGAGGAAGAGATCGTCCGCGTGCGCCGGTCCATCGCCCACAAGCAATCCCAGCAAGTCCGATTTGTGGAGCAGCTCGCCTACAAAGACATGGCGAAGGGCAATCTTAAACGCCAGAGGACCGAAGGTATGCATTTCCTTCTGTTCTCGATGAAGCAGTCTCCTGATATTCATTGGACACAGATGAACCCGAGACACGCATGTCGAGGCCCCGGCTCGAGGGCCCTAATGGCCGCCTATCGCAGGTGAGCCAAACACGCCGGGCAAAATGGATAGCGCTCAATCGATTCTCTTAGAGGTACGACTTCAAACCGTCTGAGTCAGAGATGTCGATAGACACGAAGCGCAAGGGACGTGTGTTTTCGGACGAGGAGACGGGGCAGTCCCGGGAGATGGATTTTTGAGGGTCTAGAATTGTGTTCATTTGTCTCAAGTTGGGGGACTCGTTGGAAACATGTTTGGTTTCGCTCCGCAGTTCTCTCCAGCCACGAGCTTTTTTATTTCAGCATACCGAATTTAGTTTCTAGGTAATTTTTGAAACTTTGCGGATATGGAACTATTGTTCCCTTGCTGCGTCACTACTGATAACCAGCGATGCGCGCAATTCATCGGCCACACGCATATATATTGATGGGATCAAGTGCGTGTAGCGTTCCGCGGATCTGGGTCCCGTGACCGCGTCCTTGATATCTCAAAATTCAACTTGCGGGCTGGATTCTTACCCAAAGGTGGCCGAAACGAAACGCATTCGAGAGAATCCTTGCTTAGCCACGAGCTGTCGGAGAAGATCTGTTGAAATCTTTGGTCGTAACCAGTGGAACTCGACGTAGTCCGAGGGAGAATATCAGTGATATTCTCCCGCTTTCCAATCCGTATCTAAGACGAAGATCATCTGGATTCCTGGATCATCTGGATCCTTGGCTCATCCTAATATCACTGACGGTCCCTGGATATAATTGGAGCTGGTCTCTCATACTTGACAGGTGGTTTCGTGGCAATAAAACGCGCACATCGTTCGAACATGGGATCCGCTCTGGTAGCTATGGACTTCGTTACAACGCTCAATTCTGACCTTCTCGTCTCAGTACGTATCTGGCCTCTTGTTGTGTTGCTTCATTCTGACTTAGACTTTTCAGTACGTGGATGGTAGGTCCGGTACTCAGAAGCGATGCGCGAGATTGAACGCAGCCTACGTCTGCAGTTGCTTTTTTGGCACTTCTGGTTGGTAACCGTCTCTTTATACTCCTATGGACAGGTTCAACAGGAATTATTTTAAGACTTATGACACGGTTTTGAACGTCGACCAAGAGGTGCATATGCCGATAACATTTCGGGCTGGAAGTCGGCTGACCTGTTGAAGTACCGACACGTCTGGAGAAGTAAATGGGGCTTGATAAAGTGCCTATATCTCTGGACGAGGTATAGCACTTTCATCGACACCGTACTTGCTGTGCAAAGTAGGCAACCCTTTTGCCCGGCTTCACAGGCTAAATCCTTCGCTCAGAGCGGTTAAATCCGGGACTTGATCTAGCCACCTGCAGCTCCCTCGCGGAATTTGACACCCGTGAGTCCGTGGCCGCTAACCTTCCATTCACCTTAACATCCCGCAGTTTTCTCAGGTTGGGGAATCGGTGTTGCAGAGCGTGAGCCTTTAATTAGAGATCTAAAGTTGCCACCATTGACTGTGTCGATAGTTATACTGATGGTTCGGACGTATGCCTTGTACGGACGATCAAAGAAAATGCTGGGATTTTTCTTGATAACGTGGTTTGTGAGTTAACGTTTATTAGGTCCAGGTTCCTTCTCACTTTTTGATCAGGGAATTGCTGGTTTCGATACATGGGTCGTGGTCAAATGGATGGAATCATTTAAGAGTGAGTGTTTGTCCCATTGCCCTTCTTTGAAATTTTATTTCAATTAATGCAGCTGTCACACCAAACTCTCTCACTTCTTGCAACATGGGCAGTTCAAGTAACATTGGACTCGTATGCTATACGTCTTTGCTAGCCGGAGAGACTGGTAAAAGATGTTGGTACCTCTTTTCAACAACTAATGGGATTCCTCAGTTATAGTACTATTGACGTTGTGGAAGGGGTTCCATCCCTGTACGATTTCCGCAGAATTTCGGACTCTCGGGGTCTCATACGACGTTTTAGTTTGGCGAGCCAAATCAGCCTACCGAAGCTCGGACCTTGTAACCAGCTTTTACCGTGACGGTGAGAGTCCTGCTCTGTGCAAGTCTTGATATTGCTTCTCACCAGTCGACGTAGGGATTTTTTTCTACTTGGTTATGCTTGGTAAGATTTAATCTTATTCCACCTTCAAGAACCCTGGCAGAAACTGTGATTTCAGCGATTTTTATTGTCGATGTCACTCTTCAGAGCGTTGCCCCTGTAAGTCCGATCTGAATTCAAATGAACCCGTTCTTGACAAATTCAACTTTGCTCGCCTCAGTCAGCGCTCAAGTTTATAGCAGACACGTGCGTTGAACCTCTCACCAAATCCCATCTTTGAAATCCAGACGATGTCAGCCCAATGCGTGTCATACACTCCATCTCAGCTTGCCACTTGGTCATTCATGTTCGTGCCGTCGCATCGCTGGAGGACTCGGAATCGCAAACAAGAAAGATAAATTCTCCTCTTGTTTTTGCAAACTGTCCAGCCGGAAATCAGCGTGGGGTAGACACAGTCGTATAGAATTCTTGAACGTGATCTCGGAATCTCGGGCCGATTAGAGCGGCGATTGAAATCAGATCAGATCATAACGGCGGCACAGTTTGACCAAGTTCTTTCGCAGCCTCATGGGAACTGCGACAGACCCTTCGAAATGGTGTCCATGTATAGAAGCGGGCCGTCCTTTTGCAATTATCATTCCAGAATCCAAGGTGTCCACTTTCACGAGCGACAGCGACCTACGCGCCTACCTTACCGAACTCACTCACACTGGGGACAACACAGCCGTTTTGGAAACAATATACGGGTTTTGATGGAGTGGTGCTCCTCGATCTTTGCTTACATCTGTTTGCTGCCGCGTCCGCTCCACCACCGTGCACCAGCGGCTCTGTGAGTCAAATCTCACTGTTTGCCTTTGGAATTCCTCTACAATGTATCGCTACTTCAGAACGCTGTAACACAAATTTTCCTTGATTTTACCATGGGTTTTGAAGTAGACAAACATGGTTCGGACCTGGGTGCCGAGATGTGGAGCGCCGGCCCCACCACTAAATGTGTCGACAGAGGTAAACAAAGACTGAACAGCACCACTCCATCAAAACCATTCAGGATATTGTAACACAACATGTACAAACAATGTCCAAAAATGGAAATAAAGATCTGCCTTGTAAGGAGAAGGCTCAGCTCAGGGTAATTGGGGAAATCAAAGTTAGGGTTAGGGTTTCCTTATAAGGTATATCTTATCTTATCTACTTCCCCATAAGGTACTAGCATCAAGTTTCAGATTGCCCTTGGCTGAGCCTTCTCCTTACAAGGCAGATCTTTATTTCCATTTTTGGACATTGTTTGTACATGTTGTGTTACAATATCCTGAGCATATCCCAAGTCCATATATGGTAGCCATCAGACCTCAGGATATTGTAAGGATATCCTCAGTATGTTTCAAATATCCTGAGCATATACGGCCTCCGTATTTTGCAGGTATATTCTGGGGATATTTGTAATATCCTGAGCATATCCTGAGCATATACAGGCCCTGTATATTGCTTACAGTGTTCTGCGGTTCCTTGATCCGCCACTTTCAATCTGCTGATCTCTCCGATTTGGGGCAGCTTTGGGTCTAAACTTGTAGGCCATTCATATTTGTTAGTAGATCCCCATATGCAGTCCAAGATTTAGCCAATTTGGCCAGGTTTTGGTCGAGATCCAATGGATCAAGGACGCGAGGACGGAATCACACCCAAACAAAAAAATCATTTCCTCAATTTCTACGGTCTCTTTTAGCAAAACTGCATCGTAGATATTCATTATAGCCTATTTAGAGATAATATGAACAAGTGTCAACTCCTGAGAGTCTGAGGAATGGTGAAAACCAGAGTGGATCAAGGAACCGCAGAAAACTGTATTGTCCCCAGTGTCAGCGAGTCCTGCCCATTCATTTGCGCGGCGATGGTGGCCAAATTACGCGAACGATCCTGAGCAGATACAGCACTCCTGGGATTTCCATTGCCATTCTCCCTCCGAGCAGCAGCGCTGAGGAGTACGCCAAAAAGCCGATCATCACCTCTTTCTTTGGCCTACGCAACTGCGCCGATAGCGGCAGCTTTGTCGACGTGGAAACCACTTTCCAGGCAGCCAGTATTTCTAAACCATTTACCTCACTGGCCGTTCTGCAACTCGTGGGGCAGGGTAGACTGAATCTGGACCTTGATACAGCTGTTTTCAAAAAAGTATACGGGTTTTGATGAAGCGGTGCTCCTCAATTTGTGCTTACCGCTGTTTACTGATCGCTGCGCCACAACGACATCATTGCTTCGTCTGAGGTGCCCCCAGCCCGTAAATTTGACTATTTCCCCCTCTGTGATACTAGATGGGCCTTCTATAATGCAGAAAATCAAAAAGCCACTGCAATTCAGACAAGTTCCAGGCATGTTGAGGTGATTTCAGAGCATCGGAGTTGACAACCGAAGATCAATCAGTAAATAGTTGTAAGCACAAATCGAAGAGCACCACTTAATCAAAACCCGTATACTTTTTTGAAAACAGCTGTATCAAGGATCCGGAATATCTCGCCTTTGACAATACCTCAGCGGTAGTACGCGACGGCTTGCATCGGTCCGCCATCGTGAACTCGGCCACTGCCCCCCGAACCCCAATCGCTCTCCGCCTTCTTCTCTCTCACAAGTCGAGTTTAAGCACTGTCTCTGAGTTAGCAGGGTACTACAAGCAGTGGGCAATGGTCCCCCTATGGCCTCCATCCCAAACGGTGTCTCTCCGCAAACAACCTTCCTATGCGTGCCTTCACATTACCGGGGCTTGGGACATCATACTCGGCGGCACAATGGTGGTGCAACACATTTTGACGCTCGTCACGGGAAAGTCATTCCTGACTCTGATGCACGAGCTTGTGCTCGACCCTTTGGGAATGACGCGAAGTATAGCCAGCGGCAATGGGACGGGAATTTGATGGCATCACCATGCGAGGCCTAATTGGGAACCCCTGCCATTTGGCTGTGTTCCATGGACAGACTCGGTACAGGCTCGAGGGGGCACTTAAGCCTATAGGTTAATAGGGATAAAATGTACCTAGAATCATTTTAAATGTATTCTTGGTGACAGATGTTTTGCCTCAGCGCCATGGCCATCAATCGGTTTTGCATGACAATTTTCTTGGATGAATTTTGTATGAATTTCACCAAGAATACATGTAGAATCGGGCAAAACCTCAGATTGTGCACAATTCGGGGCCAGATTGAGCTCGTGGCAGCTCGTGGCAGGGTGATTTGGATCAGGCTGATCGAAGGGCCTGTTAACACAGCCAAACAAATGTGATGTGCTCTCGTCCAATCTGGATGCGGCCTTTCAGCTTAACAACAGAGCGAACGGATACCTGACTGTCGCAGCTCTTGATTTACAGCTTGACTGGCACCTGGCCAACGCAGTCAAGGAGTCCCTGAGTTCTCAAGAAAGCTCTGCATCCGGGATCCCAAAGGCCAAGTCGGGTGCTAACGGGCGCGGAACTCGAGACACTAGGTATGCATGCTGAGGGAGGCAATTTCCAAGTGTGCCGAGATACTCCAGCGCATTGCTGCTGAACCTAGTAGCATCAATGCAGGTCCTAGTGGCTTCGTTGAAGATGCCGCGCCAGAGGAGTCAATGCCGGCCCCAATGGATGTCGACGACGACGGTTATGACAGTGAAGAGAACTGGTATGGGACTAGATTGAATTAGATGTGCATAATACAGAGTTTCCGGGTGGTTAAAGGCTGCGGCAAAGCAGAAATACGATGAGAGACCTTGAAGAACTGGATTTGCCGCCAGATCGCTGTCAATCAGCTTATGTAAGCGCACAATTTCGGAACCACGATTGCCGCTGGCCACTCGGAAGTACATACAAGCAGTCGGTGAATGACGGACAGGTTGGCCGTACTAATTATGCTAAAGCCCACCAAACCGCATACATTGGCTATGCCGCCGGCACCGAGTGCATGATCTGCCCAGGATCTACCCAGAGATGGCGGCAGCAGGACTCTGGACCACCCCGAGCAACATTCTTCAGGACCTGCGGGTGGTCTTCGACTGCCTGTCGAGCACTCGGGCGCGTTCCTCCCGCCTGCCCTAATAGCTGAATCATTCATAGAGATGAACGGCTTCGGTGGGTTTGGCATAGGCTGGCAGTCAGAGACGCTCAAGACAGACCAGAGCAGCGGTAAGCACAGAGGCGTCCTGGGCCATGAGGGGTCAAACTAAGGGTTCAGGAACGGCCTCATTCTCGTCGGAGACATTCCCCTTGCTGGCTGCAAGCCTCCTGTCTCCGATCCTAAGCTGCCCGTCGGCATAGCGTGGATGAGCAACAGCAACCATGGCGCTCAACTAGGTGGTCGCATCGTTACAGTGTTTGGATGGCTCGTCGACGAGCCTCTGAAAATCAACAACTCCGTGGTTGACCAACTCTTCTTCCCTGTCCTCCCTGCAACACCGGCGGAACACGACAAAGTCGCAAAGCAGATCGAGGGGTGGCGGGTGTGGGTTGGACAGTGGCAGATGAAGGATGGCGGAGATGTCGCACTGTACAGCCCACGTGTTGCACCGACTATTGGTGAGTCCGGAGGGCTGCCAACTCTGAGCATCTCAGTGCTGGTCGATACCACCACGCTGCTTGTGCTTCTGCCCGCGGCGTTTCATCACACGGATGTCTCTGTACATGGTCTTTGCTGTAGCGATGAAGGCAGAAAACTTAGATGAGAAACCTCTGAGAGTGTTCTCTCGCTCGAGATTTGGCAGAATGGAATGGTGCATGCGGCAGAGAATTTTTCATCTCGGAGTATGAGTGTTGTTTGGCTTTGTGTTGTTTCATGAGAAATTTTAGTACAGCATTCAGATCGGTTTTGGCCTCGAAAAAACCATGCATATTACAATGCACAAGTAACACACTTCAAGTTCATGAGCCTTCAAGTTGACTCCGAAGTCGCCAATTGTACAATTAAATCAGCCTTGATCATGCATAGGATCAAATAACCGTACAGATTCATTATGATAATAGGTAAGAACTTAGGGCGAGTGAAAGATTAATTGTGCCCATTGAGTGGAAACCGGACCATGTCATGTGACCGGTTGAACCTTCATTTCAACAGGCCTGCGGGAAATGACGAAATGGTGTGCCGTTCCGTTTCACAATTTCGCCAGGACAGAATTATACTGGTAGATCAAACTCTTTCCATCTCCACAACGGGAGGCTGTAAAACCTTGCTCCGATTTGTGGTCCGAGAAAACTCGGCCCACGTACATGGTTTCCTCGCCAGTCCATCCAGATTTGCAGGCAGCTTTCTGTCGTAATCTGTGCAGTAAATCAGTCTTCCGCATTTTCCAAACTCGAGTTCACTTATAGCCAAACTTGACAATGACTTGGAAGCCTTCCTGGTCAAGTATAATGTGCGCCAGAAGACCAAGTTTTTGAACAACGTCCCTGAACTCCACAATAGATATCTCTTAAACACAATCTTTTTCCCCGTGGATGCTTAAAAGTCGGTACCCAGCCAAGGTCAAAAGAATAGGGTTGTTTACAGTAGCCCTTTTTGGCTCCTTTTTGTTTCCATTTTTCTCTCCTTTTTGATGTTCCCGTCCTTTTGTCCGGTTTTTTTCCCTCTTTTCCATTCAGACATTCAAGAGGGTCTAAATCCAAAAGTACAAGTTTCTGGGTGCAAACTGACCGAAAACAAAGAAAAAGGGATGGAAAAGTGAATGAAAAATGAGTTACTGTGAACACCTAAGCAATGAGATCCAGAAAAAAAAGAGAACATGATGGAACATATAAATGAGCTAGAATATTTGCACAGGGGAAGGAATACATGGCCTCTTGGGAGTGCATATGAGAGGGTAGGACCTATGTATCCTAACAAGCACCAAATCCAGGAGGGGAAGCAGTCTGAAAAAGGAAAAATAAAAGGAACGGGAAAAGGATCCTTTTAAAAAAATGAAAGGTGGTGCTCATTTTTCAAAAAGGGCCCTTTTTCCATTCCTTTTTCTTCTCATTTTTGGTTCCCCCTTTGAAAAGGAAGACAAAAAGGAAGACAAAAAGGAGGTAAAAAGGAAAGAAAAGGGCTACTGTGAACAACCCTAATTATCGCACCTTGAGAAAGTTGGAGGGCCATATTCTCGACCGAAATATTCTCCCCGGCAGTAAGCAACTCAGAGCCATCCGGGAAGACTGACAGTTCGAGGACCTGGCGCATGTATAGGCTGTAGTCGTGCGCGGTATCGATTACAGGGGCCACTCGATAGTGAATGTCCCATCCTCCTGTTTGGCGAGCATTGTAGTGTTGTGGAGGAAGTTGTTCGGGTAAAGTCCGGCCTGGACGTCCACGAATGGGACACCAGATTGGCGCCTATACTCTGTGACATCTACTTTGCCGTTGAAGTGAATTACATGCACGTATTTACCCGTGCTGGCTTTGCTCAACCGGACCAGACGGTCGACACCAGCGGCTTTGATGGCATCGATGAACATCATGCCCTCGGACACTTCCTGATCGCATGAATTGTAAGTGATATTCCTTGGACAATAAAAGTACCCAGACCACCTTCTCCAGGGTGATTTGCTCCCAGAAGTCGGTGACCAGCTTGATAAATAAAGGAAAATGAGCGGGATCCGGGGTGTCGTTTTAAAGACACCAACAGGAAACTCACAAAAACCATGTTGGCTCCTACAAATGCCTTGAAAACCACCTCTTTGTTGTCTATGATGAGTTGAATAATCACTACTTCTACACCTTTGGCAACAAGCTGTTGAGCTGCAGGCTTGGTGGTGTCCCTGGTGAAACCATGGATGCGATTACAACATGCGAGGTACGAGCGAAAAATGTTGTAGCATCTATTTATAAGAGACTAGGATGCAGTATGGTTTGTCCGATTCTTCAAGAGCTCTGATGACACTCCCGCCTTGCATGCCCGTGGCACCATCTACGTCGACCAGGGGAGCGGATGGATCCCAGGTGATTCTCATGTTGGGAGGAGAAAGTATAAGGATATGGATGTTTGGGCCCTGGCACCAATTTCGCAGAAATTTAAATGCCCGGTGATGTCGCAATATATGGGGTGACGAGCTCTGAGT
>JARKIE010000238.1:0-148620 GCA_029378255.1 Mycena rosella
ACCAAGGTCTAGTGTCAAGTGAGCAGCTATCACGGTGTCGCGAGGTCTTCTCCCAACGAGCTGCCATATTCCCTCAATACACACTGTTCGGCCTCCATTCGACATTCCTGGTCCATTTTTCGCGCGAGGTAACTCTGAAAGTTGTCGGAGAGGCAATGCACGAGGTCAGGATGGACAGTCTGTTCAAAGCACATGTGTCAGGTAAAATATGCTTTCCATGGACTGGTACGTTGTTCCACTCGTCCGCCACCAGAATCATCACACTTCCCAGGCTCGGCCACGGCCCGTTTCGAACCTTCGGCACTCCATGAGCATACCGGTCGTCGTGTCATTCATATGCGAATCCTGAAAATCATAGAGCCCGTCGTGTGTACGGTAGATGCAGCGAAGTACCGAGGCCGCGTCTTACGCCCAGAGGAGGACCGACTCCTCATCTACTGCCACCGCAACCGCATCCGGGGTCCGTGGGCGTACGATATCGACAAGCGCCCCTCCACCCAAGTCTCTGCTGCGCTCCGAGTTCTGTGGGATAATTCGCGCATACCATAGCGCGCATGTCCTCTCCACTGTAAGCTGGCTGCCTCCGGACGAAAGCTCCTGTGATTCACCATCCACTCCTCCAGAGAATCCATGGAAAGGCGCATTCAGTGGTGCATTGCAACGCGTGCGTCGGGAGTCTCTAATCCTCCCGTATTTAGTAGATTTGAAACTGGGCCTGTGCTTTATACCGTTCGCACCCAAGCGGCCCAACGCTCGGGCTCCAATATATTTTCAAGAAGACGAATTCTGTCTGATAATCACGCCAATGACGACCACCGCAGTCGGGCGCCTCCGTGGCTGCAGAATGCGCTTAGTTGGGCCACGGTGGACGTGCGGGAACGCCACCCCCTGGCAGATTTGAACGCAATGCTGAACATTTTTTTTAGATAATTTGCGCTGCCAAAACAAAGCTTCATCGAGAAATGAGAGCGGTATCGCCATCCTGACCTTTCTACTGCCGCCTTTATCGCGGCTGTGCTGGGGATATACTTCCGCGAAGGCTTCGGAGCGAAAAATTCGGAATGCCTAAGTGCGCCGTATCCTCGAGCCACCTTCGGAATTGAGAATCGTAAACTCCCCGCCACGTGTGCCTGCCTCCGACTTCTAACATGTCCGCCCTCTCGAACGCAAAATTCTCACAATTCCGTACCCATCCTGCGTCAGAATCTGCAGCGGACCGTCCGCCGACATATCTCATTCCCGCTTCCGCCATCAAGTTTGCACCAAATTCCCGCTCTGCGACCTCTAACACGGCATATTCACGGTACTAGAATTCGCCGTCGCCAACCTCGACGCTCGCCATTACCCCCCCTTACCCCGCCGTCACAATTTAATTTGCAAAAAGCCATCATATCACACCACAAACACCCCATTTTTCGCCAATCCCTCGTCAAAATCCACAAAACATTGTGACGCATGGGTCGGTGACACCGAGCACAGGTCGGTTCGTTCACCCTCAATCTCCTGGCTCCAACCCGCAAACTCCGGCGCGTACTGCGAGGCGCGCCGTTCGCCTCCGTCCCCAGTCCGAAATTTGTTCCGCAATCCACATGGTTTGAAATCAGCGCGGTATATTTTCCTTAGTGTCCGCAAAGAGCCCGTACGTATCGACTGGGCTACATTTTGTTGTGGGACTTGCCACAAACGTCCGTGTACCTGCCTGACCTCAAAACTCACTAACTCGAACTCAAAACACCCATTCAGTAGAAAGCACCTTCCTACAGTGCCGTCAACGGCTTCCGGAATCATCCATATCTCATATTTTAAATGAATTTTACCCTCACTACGTTGAAGGCGGCTCTCTGGAATGACCTGCACGCCAGGGTCGGATGCTCCGCCGCAGTTAATGGTCGCCGGAATTGCCGGGGCTCTGCTTTCGACTTCGAAGACAGCACACACCGAAAGAGCCGCAGCTATCCAAATCTATATCGGGGCCCGCCGTGGCACCTTGGCGCGAAACCAAGTACATCCAGATTTCGCATTTCGGTAGGAGCCCCGTATCCATCCCCCACAGGCCGACGGACCGACGCGGCGACGCTTGAACATATTTGCATTTCAAAATTCCAACAAACGGCCCCAAATCGCAGAACTTCGCTCTGGTTGGATTGTAACATCAATCACAAGCACTGTGAGCAGACTAGGAATTTCGAACATGACACGACTTCCCACTGCACCGAATCACGGAGGATTTCGAGGAGCATTTAGTTATGGACTGAGGTCGGACGCCTAGGTCGTAAATATCTTTATCACCTGTGATGTGTCGACGATGAGATCTGGGAGTACTAGTTGAGTACTAGAGCTTATTAGTACCGAAATCTGTAGAGGCTGCTTATTGGCTGGAAACCCGGAACCAACTCTCACACTGGGAACGAACAGTGCGATTACCCTAAATATTCAGCTCCTGGAGTCGGCGCTAGATTCAGATAAACGTTCAGAGAGTCTCACAGAAGCAATGACGACAATTTGTGGGCGAGAATAAACCACGGGAGAAAATATGAAACAGGTGGTCAACAAAGATGGTCAACAAAGATGAAAAAGTAAGTAGCCCACCGCGAGGGTCGAACTCGCAGCCTTCAGATACCCGCCTATGATAAGAGTCTGACGCTCTATCCGATTGAGCTAGGCGGGCGTGGAGACAAATTTACAGGAGGCAGGCTACATGGCCAATGCAAAAGGGAAGCCGAGAAATCACTTAGAGTAAGATGAAGTACTTAAAAGTTAACTCTGGGGTGCCTGGATAGCGGATGTTGCATGGGGAAGCCAGAAATCACTAAGCAAGAGTGAAGAACAGATGAAGTAACTCTCTCTGGGGCCTGCCTGGGGAGTCTATGGCATACGGGGAAGCAGGAAATCATGTAGCAAGAGTGAGGAACAGATGAAGTATCTCCAATGCGGTGTGGGGATCCCAGGAATCACTTGGAAAATTGGCCTGAACAGACCTGAAATGTACAAGGTAAACTGTCTGTCCAGTGCAGCCTTGTCCCACACTTGTCGCTTGCTCACTTCCATTGTAGAACACATAAAACTGTAGCGCCCAAGGTGTGTATGCACATAATGCGACATCAGCAGAATCTGCCTATTTAACTCGAACCTCGGCCATGCCCAGGAAAAATGCGAATTTCTGCTACACACATACATATTTCGATAGGTGAACAAGGAGGGTAGCACGCATCAAGTAAAAAAGGGTTGGGTGACTGGCCATGATTTGGCTAGCTCCGAGAATCCAATGAATGAATGCCTCTGCCCTGGGGCGAGAAGGCCCTTCTAGCAAACAGAAGCGCTGCGGAGCCTACTCGTTTATGCTTTGCAAACATGCTCCTAGAGTCGCCTTGGGTTGCTTGCCCTAGAATTCAATAAACTTTGAGCATAGAGTACATGGTAATTGAATAAGGGTGGGGTTGAACATTATCGCGGAAGAGGTCAATTCGACGCGCGGCATCCTGAGGTCGAAGTGATGGGTGAGATTTGTGCACACACTGGCATGACCCGCGAGTACGGGGCAACTCGCCAGCTGTGACCTTGGCGGCCGGCATTCATATGGAATGGACACATTGTGGCCTCTGTCCTGCGTGCTCATTGTTGATGTTGATACAGCTTCTGCTGACATCCAAGGCACACCTTGGACAGCTATTCCGGTGCTGTGTACGACTCAGGGGGACTTGGGGTGAAGAGGGACTTGGAAGGGCATATGTATTTGCATGGATACTTACATGCACCGCGAGTCCTGAGTAATACCTGGTGCATATCTCTTTTGCTAGTTCTAGTCCTGCTGTGTGTGAGCTGTGAGGACCGGAGAGGAGATGCACTAGGTGGCGAGGACGATGGTGGGCCAGTGCTGGTAGTGGCGATCAGGCGGGGAGCGGACTTTGGGCTGAATGTGTCACCGTGGTCGGTGGGGAGATTTGCAGGGACACGGGATGTGATGCAAGTTTATTCATCAATTATAAGGAGAGAACGAATTGAAATGAATTTGGTCGCAGCAAGTTGGCAGAAAGAAAAACAAAAGATATCTTTCAGTGCATGTGGAGGGAATCGAACCCCCGGCGGGTCGAATTCAGAAATCCGACAATTCTCTGGCAACGACCCAGGTTACCACTACCCCACACATGCGACGCGGAACTAGGACTACCAAAGGAGTCGGACAACATAGAAACCGCAAAATATCTTCATTAATCAGTTTATGGACGAAAGAGGGCTGCGCAAGAGGTGAGCGGCATCAAAATCGGTGACATCAACCTCCATTCTTCGGGACCTTTTTCAAAGGGGGGGGGGGGGGGGGGGGTCGCGGATCAACCGGCATGTACGGATAAGGGCATATCTCCGGTGAGGGTATTTTCAGTCACCCGCGCGACTCAGCTCAGCCATCCCCCGTTGTGTATAGTGTCAGCTGCAACCCTGGGATCTCTCAGTCCTTGCTTCTGAATATGCTGATGACTTTTCTGTGTAATTACTACTGCTAGCGGCAGCTATGTACATGTCCTCGCCGCTGCTCCACCTCCACGACTGACACGACCGCCCGTTCGCGCCCTGCTCGCTGTCGTTTCGATGCTGCGGGACCTACGCCTCTGGGGCTAGGTATATTCCAGGTGTTTCTCGGCCAAATTCTCCGAGCTCATCTCTGTCAGAAGAGAGGATGAGCCTGGGGGCTGAGAAGGAAGTCGGAAGCTCGAGCCGTGAGATAGAGTGCTATAGTTGTCATATAGCGAGAGCCGAGATGTACATGGAGGATGAAAGAAAATGGCACCGATGCGCGTCACGTCGCGATTATTACGTGAAGCCATCAGCCAATCAAATCCGGCGGCGACGGCCGGAAATTGCGGTTCAAGGCCTCGGTGATAGAAAAATAATAGTACAAGTATCTAGGCTCGTGTAAAATGTCTCATAATGGGGGGTCTTGCCAAATCCTGGGGTGAACTGAGAACATCTGGGCTCACAATGCAAAACCTAGAGGTGAGACCAAGTGAAATCGGCCAGGGGCCTCGGCATTCCCCATTTGGGGGGGTTGTCAAAGAGGTCTGTGTCTGATCGGACATTGCCGCTCACCTCTTGGGGCTGCGCACAAAACCTCCTCCGCTCAGCACCCTCGGCCTTGACAATCTCACACCAGTTTCGTTGGCGCCTTCGTCTACGGGCAACTGTTCCCTCGAAATATGGTGCTCGGTGAGGATCTCGTCGGCGTCCACTACACCAACGCGATTTAGCTCGTTTGGACCGCGTGGATGGTGCAGCTTACTTGGGGGAGCGCAACGGACAGCTTCGGGTCTGCAGTACTCTGATTGCGAAGGATGCCGGTGTGTGCTCGTGTGTTCGGAGCCGAGTGGTCTGCGATCGTTGATAAGCGTCGAGCGGAGGCGAGGTGGGCGGTCGTGGTATCTCAATCGCGGACCAGTGTCGTGTGTGCGCGCCACTGTCGTGCTCGTGTGCGGATGAGTGAGAGAGTCAAGGCGGGTCTGGATAGCGTCTTGCATGTGTGTTGGGGGTTGCGAGCAGTCGACGCGCGAGAGAGTGGTCGCTGAGGGTCGCTGTTGTATCGCGAGTCGAGTCATAGCATCGTGGTCAAGTCGAGTGGACTGTCGCGGTCGTAGTGCTCCGAGTCGGGCTTGTGGCCCCGCTCAGACACACTTGGTGTTGGGTGGGTTATTTGATCGCTTCGCGAGAAAACAGTTCCTTGTTGCAGTGCTGACCAATCGCTCCGCTCAGAAATACTTGGTACTGGTGCTGTCAAATCGCTGCGCTCAGAGACACTTGGTGCTGTTGCGTTCGGACTGAGCCATAGAATAGATCAATGAGATTACAGGTGTACATAGGCAGTGCATGTAGTAGTCGTCTGACGTGGAGAGTTGGAGTAGTGCATGGTTTCTGTTCTCTTGTTCGAGGGAGTGGTCCGCGGTTTGATACTGGATGTGCAGCTGCTCGATGTGGTCGCAGTTGTCCTCCCGGGTGTCGTGGAGTGGAGACAGAGAATATTGTTGTGAAGCGTTCGAACTGGGCCGAAGAACGATCAATGAGATTATGCGGTGTGTAAATTAGGCAGTGTATGTTAGTCGTCTGAAGCGGAGACTAATGTGGTGTAGCGTGTGGTTTCAGTTTCTCTGGCTCGGTGAGCAGTTGTCCGCGGTCTGATACTGGACATGGTCTGCGATGTTATGGTCGCAGGTGTACTCCCGGGCGTTGTGGAATGAAGACGGAGAATATCGTCGTGCGTACCTGTATGGATCCCAATCGGCTCAGTGCTCGTCGCTGGCTGGTGCCCTCGTCGTCGCGCGAGGATAGCGGGGCAGTGTACTGGTTGGCTGCGGTGTATGGACGGTCGTGGTCGGATGCAGGGATGGAATGGTCGTCGATGGTTATGCAGTGGTTGTAGCGATGCGTGACCGGGATGCGAGGGTGGTAGCAGAGCCATTGGGCTGCCTGCGGAGTACTTGTCGTCGTTTGGGGCACACGAACAACCGAGTGAGTAGACGGTCGTGGTCGAATGCAGGGGGTGGCAGAGGGTGGAAGGTCGTCGATGTTTAGGGTGAATGACCGAGAGGGGCGTAGCAGAGCCGCGTGCACTGGGTTGACTGCGCAGTAGTTGCCGTCCTTGGTGTGTTGAGCAGCCGAGAGAGTAGACGGTCGTGGTCGTGGTCGTCGATGTCTGTGTGGTTGCAGTGAGATGCGTGACAGGATGTTGTGGCGAGGGACGTGCGTGCGTGCATTGGGCTGGCGGAATAGTTCTCGTCAAGAATGGGCTGAAAAGAGTGGGTGTTGACCAGCCGAGTGAGTAGACGGGCGCTGGTTGCAGCGAATGAGATAGGAAATGTAAGGTTCCGGTGACTCATCCTGTTCCTGCGGCGCAGTCTCCGTAGTCCATCAGCAAAAAACCACATGCGCACATAGCACAATATAGCCAGCATAGCTGGTATAGCGTGGTAGCTATGTCCCTGGTCTGTAGCAGGCATAGCTCCGAGCATCAGCTACAGACCGCTACAGAGTGATTTGTAGTCATACGTGTGACTAAAATATCCCCGTAGACTCGTAGCATCGTAGCTCTCCATGGCAGTCGATAGCTGTGAATCCACCACATATCCACTCGCAGGTCTAGGAGAATACAGAAAAAATCATCATATAATAAATAAATTGGATACATAGAACTAGGCAGTAATCTAAGCGTCGGAGCGTTTGCCGTCCTCTCCATCGCTCTTAGTGTTCTCGTCCTCCTCGTACTCGCGAATCGCCGCCTGGGGCACCGCCGTCGATAAAGCTGCCCTCGGGATAGCCGTAATAGGCTGGGCGCCGGAGTGGAAGCTGGCAAGATGATACATCAGCGATGGTAATTGACATACAAACACGAGGACTTGCCGGCCGATGTTGTGCAGACGCGTCAGGATGTTGTCAAGGATACGACGCGGTGCCGTGGCCTTCTCGAACTCGTCGAGGCACTTGAGGTGCTCAAGGTATACCGACCGATAGTCGGCAGCGGTGAACAAGACGTCGGTCTTGATGCTGCTGGCCCACTCGTCGACACAGCATTCAATCTATACGATCATCAGAATAGATTCAATGGCGAATTGAAATGCATACCGCAGTGAGGACCAGCGCGAAGGTAGGTTTGGGGAGCGCAGGTCCAAAAAGCCGGGGGTGCGTGGCCCCTTCATCACGGCGATTGTTAAACCACATGCCGTTCACGGACTTCTGAATTATGGGGCCTTTGTACATCCCCCTGCGCTCGGAAGCGATGGCGGGGGATTCCTGCGCAGTGTGAGTGCAGGAACGGGAATGGTGGCACGAGCTTACCTTGTAGGTATATCCCATGCCGTCTTTCAAGTCTTCTGCCCGCTGCCGATTCTTGCGGATGATCTTCTTGTTCTGGCCGCTCTCGAAGCCAAATACTAGCTCGGCGAGAGCGCGGACTTTGGTCTTGAGCTCCCCACGCATCTGGGATCCACGCCTCATAATCTAGACAACGATTAGCAAGGATATCAAACAAAGCCTGAATCTTACCAACTTGGCAATATCCGGTGTCAAGCGCACCGCCACCTGCAGCTCCTCGCAGGCTGTCTTCCAAGCTGCGGTAACCATGACCGTCTCTGTCGTGGAGTCGGGGAATGCGTCTTCGGTCGCGAGTAAGCACCGGTACCAGGTGTTAGCGATGCTGATAAGCTCCTGCGTGGTGTCGTCGTAGTCCTTCGCCCGAGGTCGCCCTTGATTATCACTTATCTTCTGGGCCTGAGTCGGCCGGAGGTCATTGTCTTGGACCGGGGAGCGAGCACATTTGTCCCCTGCTGCTGGCGAATGGGACGGGCTGCGGCTTTCCAATCGGACGTGGGGCTCGCGGCGCTGCACAGGCTTTTGATGCGGGCGACCATCATTGGCCGAAGTGGTCGAAGGCTGAGGGCGCGAGCTGGAGGCGCCGGAGTGTAGGTCGAGATGGACACTCTCGGGGAAGATATTCCCATTGATGGACTACGTCTACTCAGAAAGACGTCCAAGTGAGAACGAATGACGTACCCGGGGACGCGGCTCTTCGTCGCTCTCAATGGGCCTCGGCGCGACGGCAGAGTGGCGCCAGTCACTGATACTGCTCGAAGCCAGGCCTCGCCGAGGGCTATCGAACGCCTCGGCACGAGCGCCGCTATGGCGGCTGGGGCCCGCCTCAGCTTGACGGCTCGGGTTCTTCGAAGGAAGAGAAAGATAGTAGAGGCCGCAAACAAATAAAGCACATACAATGTAACGAAGGTCTTGCATCGGCTCGCGGGGTCGGCCGCGCGACGGCTGCTCTGTGGCCGCAGCTCTGGCTTGCGTCGCTGGAATGCGGGTGTCGCGCTGCTGGAGGGTCTTCACCTTCTTGGGATGCGCCTCTACATCACGAGAGGTAAACTACAAGGGGTAAGTATTCGTCGGTATGATAGGATCGAATACGCACTACACTGTCCTCGAGAGGTACGGGGGATTCACCCCTCTCGCCACGACGCTGCCTTTTTGCAGTGTTAGCAGCTCTAGAAGTCTTGCGTGCAGCGGCTTCCTCCTTGTCGGCAACTGGAAATTAGGGTAAGTGTACTGAGTAGGATTTTATCTAGATAGATCACTCACGGCGCTGAGCCTCCTTCTTGCTGACACGGCGAGTCCTTGCAGCCCGGACAGGGTGCTCGTCCTCGTCGTCATCGGGCACTGTGAAGGGTGTCAGTATAGCCATAGAAAAGTACAGACAGAATTGTACCTTGGTCAGCACGTCCCTTTGCGGCAGCAGGGGCGTCCTCGTCATCATCGCCATAATCGTCACTGTCTTCGAAGGATGCTGTAAAGGGGATAAGCATTGAGAGCAAAGGGCGGATGGGGCTGGACTTACAGCTATTTCCCTTCTCCTTGTCGTGGTATTCTTCGTATTCTGTATGCGAGCAGGATGAGTCGGTGAGTGGGCGGTGAGACTGCAGCCATACCATCCGCCTCCTCGAGTTGCCTCTTGGTTGGCACGGTGCGACGGGAGAACTGGGCTGGGAGCGAAGTCAGTGTCGTGCAATGGAGATGGGCTGCGATAAGGCAGACATACCAAGATCGGCATTTTCCTTGTCAGCAACACGGCTGCGGGTGGCGGCAGTGGCGGCGGCCTTTGGTGCCGGCTTGGTGCGCGAGTGTGTAGTGGGAGAGGCCAGCTTGGATTGGTTGGCCATGTCGAGACTGAGATATGGGTATAAGGGTGTATTCTTTTGGGGAGGAAGAATGAGGCGCTCGGGGGGACTCACGGCTTATATAGGCCATTGGTGCTGCTGCTTTTATAGCGGCGCGTCTGTCTGGTCCTTGTCAACGAACATGGTGGGGGTTGTTGGAGGAGATGTACGCGTTGTTATCGAGCAAACAGGGCTGCTTGATAAGGCTGCGGAGCGGGGCCGCACATCCGCCCCCTGAAACACGTTCCACATTGTGTCAGAAAAATAATTTACTTTGAGACTAAATTACGCTCACCTGCCAATATGCCTGCTGCACAATTTCGCTGCCCGTACTGCCATACCTCTGAGCCCAGCAGGAGCGCCGTCAACCGCCACATTTCCCAAAAAGCTGCATGCCGCGAAAAATGGCGGGAAAGTCTGGGAATTGTCGTCAGCGTCGCGAGGGAGGAGAGTGAGGCTCCCGAAGAACCTCCGATGGGCTCGGAAACTCCCCCACACCCTGCATCTCCCATGTTCACTAGCCACGAGCTCCCAGAAGATGATGGCTCCGATGACAGCGCAGCCGATGGTTTTATTGCCCCGCCTCCTAGCGCTTCCCCAGAGCCGCCGGAGCCTCCCCAGTCCAGGGGAGTGACAGTCGAGGAGGTCTTGGACGAGGATGACCCTCAGAACTTCAGCCGCTTCGTGGAGGCATTCCCCGGCGAGGAGGACTTTCCCGGCCGCACGGCCTTTGTCGGTGCGAATGCGACGACCATTGGAGAAGGCGAGACGGTCTTCGAACGTATGCGTGCAGCCCAAGCCGCCGCGGGGGTCGCTCCGCACACACCGTTTTCGGATGAAGATGAGTGGGAGCTCGCAAACTGGCTCTCGAAGAATGTCAGCCAAACTGTGACAGATGTGTATCTAAAATTGCCGATTGTGAGTTGCAGCCCCTGCTTCAGGACCTCTACTGACCTTCTGCGCAGACTCAGCGTCGCACTAGAGTCTCCTACCGCAACAACTACGCGTATTTGCAGAAGGTGGACCAGCTGCCGACTGGGCCGGGGTGGAAATGCGAGATTGTGACGGCGGCGGGGAATCAGTTGGACGAGAACGACGAGATGATGAAGGAGGATCTTGAGCTGTGGAAGCGCGACCCTGTCGAGTGCATCAAGGAGTTAATGGGGAACCCCGCTTTCCACGACTTTATGGCGTACGTACCTGAACACATTTACGGCAATAAAACTGGGACCGAGGAGAGCCGCATATTCGACGAGATGTGGACAGCGGATTGGTGGTGGGAGATGCAGGTATGCCGCTGGAAATGCTTCATGAGCGCTTTCTCAATGAATAATTACAGAAGAGATTACCACCGGGTGTTGTTATTAGCCCAGTAATCCTCTCGTCTGACAAGACTCAGCTCACACGTCATCAAGGCGACAAGACGGCGTGGCCGGTCTACCTCACCATCGGAAATATCTCCAAAGATATCCGTCGTCAGCCTTCCGCGCATGCGACAGTGCTTATAGGCTACTTACCGGTGTCAAAGCTCAAGTGCTTCACCGACGCGACACGTTCTCTGGCCGGATACCGCCTGTTCCACCACTGCATGCGCTCGCTTCTGAAGCCATTGGTAGAGGCTGGGAAGAACGGGATCGATATGGTCTGCGCCGATGGCTTCATCCGTCGCGTCCATCCCATTTTGGCGGCGTACGTCGCGGACTTTCCCGAGCAGTGTCTGGTCGCATGCTGCAAGGAGAACCGCTGCCCGCGGTGTGTGGTTCATCGAAACAAGAGGGGTGGATCTACTCCGTGTCCTCTGCGGGATGTCAAGGAGACGTTGTCGACACTGGATGAGCATCAGCGGGGGAAGAAGCCACCGGAGTTCGAGGAAGAGGGCTTACGCGCGGTGTACAATCCGTTCTGGCGTGACCTCCCGTATACCGACATTTTCGCGTGTTTTACACCCGACCTAGTTTCAAGGCCATGCACGCGCACGCAGGGCTTCGTCACTTCAAGAAAGGAATTTCCGCCGTCTCGCAGTGGACAGGGACTAAGCACAAGGAGATGCAGCGCGTCTTCATGGGTGTGCTGGCGGGCGCTGTTAACGCGCAAGTTCTCACCGTTGTCAAGTCGTTGATTGACTTCATCTATTACGCACAATTTCAGTCCCATACCACGAGAACTCTGGACGCTCTCCAATACAGTCTGGACACCTTCCACGCCAATAAATCTATCCTCGTAACGCTCGGCATCCGCGAGCACTTCAATATACCCAAAATTCACTCTCTTCAGCACTACGTCAGCGCCATTCGATCTCTTGGGAGCGCCGACGGCTACAACACAGAGGCGCCGGAACGCCTGCACATTGATTTCGCTAAGAAGGCCTACCGCTCCTCCAACAAGCGCGATTATACCTCGCAGATGACTGTGTGGCTTCAACGCCAAGAAGCCTTTGCTCTTCGGCAATCTTACCTGGACTGGCTCGACCACAAGTTGAGTTCGGAGCCCGAGGGCGAAGACGATGATGCCTCGGACGACGAAGGAGTCCCGGCTACTGCGCAGCGGCGTGATACAGAGCTCACAGTCCAGGTGCCAGCATCCGCCTTTCCATCCGTCACCTATTCCATTCCCAAAGCCGCTTCATTTCCCGATGTTACTGTCGCTCAGCTAGAGACCATCCATGGGGCCATCGATTTTCTCCCGGCGTTTGCTCACTTCATTCAAAAATTCTTCCCCCGGTGTTCTCTCAATCCCAGCCGCTGTGACACCAATAAATTGGTTTCGCATGAATACCACACAAATAAGCATCCCAATATACTCATCCATTTGTTAAAACCCCCAAACTGGCACCCCATCCTTTCACCACTCGTATTACCTCCTTCTGCAAAATATCCTTCGACTTCGAGTCCCCTCCCGATCCTGGGAACACTACTTTTAGATCAACCAACCCATATTCGGCAAACTTCAACTGCGATCACGATATTGCTGCGAACCGTCCAAAAAGGGATAAACCGCAGTTTCTTATTATTCCCCGAACACAATAGCATCTGTCATGTGCCCGCAGTTCAACAATAGAGCCTGTCAAGCTTATTGTTCTCGGTCTCGGAGCCTTGTTCTCTTCAACTCAGCTTTCTTTTGTTCCCTCAAATGCCAAGCTTATTTCTCACTTGTATAAATTACCTTTAGTTAGTTCATGTAAAGGGTTCCCCCAATTAGCCCGAAGTACTACACAGTGCTCAGGGTCCTGTAATATCCACCAGTTATCAATTACTTTAGCTTGCAACTTCACTTCCGAGTGATCATACATTCTCACCTCATTCACCGCCTTCATCCTCTGGTCTTCGCAAAGACCGAAACCACCAAATCCGTTTATTCGCAACCCGAACAGGCTCACTTCTCAATTTTCTAGGTTCTCCAGTCTTGTGTAGAAGTATGGCGGAAGCTTGCACCCAGCGTGTACGTTCCTCAGAAACCGAACCCACTCCCAAAAGACTTGGGTGTTCTTGATTCTTCGGAACGAAACTGGTTGAGCACTGCAAAGGACTCATTTCGACTTTGGACCCACTCAACTCACGTATCGTGATTAACGATACATCTAATCGATACGTGATAGTATTTTTATACGCCGTCACACCGCCACGACCGGTTTGCCGTCTACAAACAATTATCAATCCAGCTGGCACGGAATCGCTCCATTTCCGACAAGGCCCGTACGTGCCGCATACGCGCTACTCCAGCTACCCTCGCCAGGGGTCGTTCTCCCGGTGTGCCGGCACATTTTGATACAGCCCTCGTCATCGAAGATCCAGATCAATACAGAAAATCTTCTGGCGTACAAGGTCCGCGATTCTTTTCCTCGTCTAAATCAGGGCTTCATGATACACCAGGTCTTCGTGTCGCTCAAATTCGCGCCATATTTATGCTTCCGCCGCAATACGGCTCTTATCCTCATCCGCTGGCTTACATTGAGTGGTTCACTCCCTTCAATCGGCCCGAGAAGACCAGTGGCATGTGCATTGTCCACCGCTCCTCTCGTGCGCAGCGTTGTAATGCTGCCGTTGTTTCCGTTGAACATCTCGTCCGGAATTGTCACTTGATGGGGAAGGCCGGCGCCAAAATTGATCGCACATGGACGACTGATAATGTCCTGGACAAAGCCTCCTACTTTTACTTTAACACTTACATTAATGTGGACAGCTTCGCTCGAGATAGACACGGCTAAATGCTTTTTTCTTTGATTTACCGCTCTTTTAGATGTGACCTGTGTGTTTTTAGCTCGCCCTTATATTGACTGTGCGCATAAAATCTAGGTAACTGTGTACAGAACACATGATTTTTGGTGGAATTTTAATTTAGAGCCCCCGCACTATAGGCACGTTTCTAATTCGTCTTGGAGTTGAATTGATCTGTGGGCACTGCCACAAGAATGCGCGCTTCAACGGCGCATTCTTTGGCAGTGCACTTCTTTAAAGTCATTCCAAGCTTCGCCCATGAGAGGGAATTAAATAGATGTTCGTCAAGTAATATAACTAGAGCTAACTACTGCCATAAAAAATTTGAGTGAACCGTAGCCAATCTCTCAAGTATATATGGCTCGTGGACCACACGATAGCTCATGCTCAAAGCTATAATGAGGTATGTAGGCTGGGCATGGAGCTATAGTAATCTCTATAGATCCTGTATGTAGCTACTTGAGCACTGTAGAGCTACAGATCGTGAGCCAGAGCTATGGGCGCTATAAAGTGCTATTTTCGGCTACATATCCGACCGGGCCGCTATTCCCCATAGAGTTTTTCCTGATGTCCTTCCGCAGTCCTTGCGCTCCCGCTTAGTCGTCGACTCATCCTTACTCAGTATGACTCCTCTTGTAGCTACTTAAACAGCAGTAAGTAGCAGTAGTCAGTAAGTTACTTCCCCTTGAACACGGATAACTTCCACCGTTCCCCGTGTTCCCTCCTCACTGAGTTCCCCCTTATTGTGTGCTTCACTCCCCAAGGACTCGAAGCCTCACAGGAAAGCAAGTGGGCAGTACTGAGTCGTTGTCGTTGTGGTGTTGATCCGCGACGTCTGTGCGGTAATTGGCCGAGATGTGTCGTGCGTGCATTGAGGAATGATTCTCGTCGTTGCGTGGGTGGTGGTCCCAAAATAGACGATGCCGTGATGCCGTAGATTTGACGACTCTGCTAAACGTTTAGGGCAAACTTAGGGGCTCTCCTCTATTCCACTCGTCGCATCCTAGCCGCGTTTTATAAAGCATCGACTCAGGTTACCAATACCCCATTAATGCGATGTTAGATGTTGTATGCAATAGCTGGAGGCGAGGATGAATGCAGCTAGCCTGGGAAGTGTGTGGCAAATGAATGAAAATTTTAATAAATATGTTTATTTTTTGCCAACCTCCCAACAGAGACAGAACCGTTGATATAAGTCATATGGATCCGCCGAAAGCGCAGTGTGCTCACGCAGCGGACGAGCCGACACCGCCACGGTCTAGACCTCCCCTTTTACCTGGCTCGAATTGTTTTCGGAATTTCCCTCCCCCCCCCCCCTCCGTTGGCCCAAAGTCCGGCACCATTCAAATCACCAGAGAAAGCCCTGTCAAATGAAAGTATCCCCATCACGATATCTCACGGATTGAACGACTTTGAAGCCTTTTTTCCCCGAAGGACCGTCAGCCACCACTATTTTAATTTGCACTTGTTCACAAACAGAAACTTTAGTTTCTGATTTGTGCTCACAGTAGGGCCTGACTTGGACGGTCCATGGACGATCCATCATCCATTGATGGCATCCATTGGACAATGGATATCCATTCCCACGCCAGTTGCATGTCTGAATTGAGCCCATAATACCGAATCTTGCGCTCCAAATGTGATAACTATTGTCCATTACACCACCTGAGACTCTCTACCAAAGTAGATTGCCCAAACCGCTCGCCGTTCGCAAGAAATCAAAAATTGATCGTCCATCCACATCCATCCACGTGCCGTCCATCCAGATCCATCCATGGATCGGCCCGTCCAAGTCAGGCCCTAGCTCACAGTACCGAGAATGTCGCCAAAACGCCCACGTGCCTTACCATTTGTCATTCTGCTGAGTCTTCTGCCGATATGCCGCTGCCGCACATGCACATGCACATGCACAGCATTTGCTCACAATTTGTTCCACGACACTACTTACATGGCTGCCAACTCTGAGAATAGGTCCTCTTCCTGTGAACACGCTCTTGATTGCCAATGTACCACTTTTACCTCTTACCAATATGTTTTATGCCCTGTTTGTGCTCCGCCGCTTGCCGGCCACTCAATCTCATTTGTAAGGTAGGGGCCATACAAATCCCGCCAACATCACATGACTATCCAGATTTGGGCAAAGTCCAAAACAAATGCCGTATAAAATAAGTAGAGCACCCCGGACAAATCCCTTCCATGAAATCGTTCAAAGATCTATAAAATTTGGTCTGACAAGACCCATTAGCATTTGGATGTTTTTTGAAGGAGGAGTTTGCCTTGCAAGGCATTTCAGACCATTTCGACATCTCATCCATCAGTTTTCAGTTTCTCACAAATAGGTAAGTTCCCAAATACAATAGGCATGTTTTTCTACAAAATCATGGAGGGGATAAGCCCGAGATGGTGTGACCATTATTTGCGGGCTTTTACAAGGGAATTTGCCCAAATCTGGATAGTCATGTGATGTTGGCAGGATTTGTATGGCCCCTACCTTAGCATATCCTAGCCCTCTGGCTAGTCACGTGCTAAGAGAAGAGATGCTCGCTGCGCTCGCAATAAATGTATAGCTATTCCATCGACGATGCAGTGGGACAAATTGTAATCAAGATTGTTGAAATTTGAGGGAGCGGATAGCTACACCTCGCTCCTACGACGACGCAACATAATAAGACTAGCCCGAAGGCGACGCAGGCGGTTCAGGAACCGCTGCCACCACAACCGCGACTGGAACCGCTCCCGCAGCGGAAACCGCATTTCTGCCTCCGTATACGACTGGTTCACGGAGCGAGGGCGAGAGATCTGCGGGGTTGAGGGCTGGTCGCAAGAGTAGACCGAGGGCGAAGCCCGACCGGAACTGGGTAGGATCCCGACGTCGAACCACGTCATGCCACCGGGGATGAGCCCGAGGCCCTGGTCGACCGCCGCATTCAGCGACTCCAACCCCAGATCCATCTCCGACATGGCGCGCTCGCGCGCCTCCGAGCGCTCCTCCGGGGTGCGTAGCTCCTCTACCGACTCCATGGCCGACTCGAAGTGCGTCTCGGACGAAAGCTCCGGCGTTGACGTCGACGCCGAGGCGGAGATGGGCGACGCGAGCACCATCTGCATCGACGACGCCCACTCCGCGGACGAGTTCGGGTCGAGGCCGTCGAGGTGGATCTTGGCGGACTCGGGGAGCGGCTCGAGGCTCACGGTCGAGCGCCGGCGTTCGGAGTACGGTTTGTACACCACCGGCGGGGGCGAAATGTAGTTCCATTCCGTGAGCGGGGATATCGAGCGCTGCGATGGTTGGGGCACGGAGTCGATGGATGTGGAGCGGACCGTCGAAAATAATACGCCGTCCTCGGCGACGTCTTCGCCGCCTGGACCTCTTCCACCCCACTCCGACCGCCGACTGGGATCGATCGGCGTGCCGCGTCCAACGTATCGCGATAGCGGCCAGGAGCCAGGTATATTTGAGGGCGCGCTGATTAAGGATATGCGCGGCGAGGTGCTCAGCCGCGGAGCTGACGAGACCCGGCCTAAACTTGGCGATGGCCCCGTGGAAAACGACACGGAGCGGCGAGAGGAAGAGGGAGGGCTCGATGGAAGATATGACGAAAATGGATAGTCTGACGGCGGAGGGGGTGACGGAGGAGGAGAAGGAGTGGTGGAGAGGCACGCCAAGTCCAGCTTGAAATCCGAAAAGCCGTCGGCGCTGAACGATGTGACATCAAGTGTAGCGGCCGCATCGTCCTCTGCATAGGAGTAGGAAGTGAATTTTGAAAGCGACCGCGAATCGCTGTCACTCGGCGAGTCGTTCACGAGCGGAAAAGCTTCAGGCCTGGTGGAAAGTCAGTCCGGCGTCAGAGCAGCAAACGAAGTCAGGAAGGCGGGACGTACATAGGTATTATCTGGTGAAAAAACGAGACGAGCAGATGGATTTCGCTGGGAGCAGGAAGACGCAACGAGCAGAGTAACGGCGCACCCCAGATCCGGCCACGGACGCTCGGATTTTATTTTAGTTGATGCTCTCACACCCCCGCTTTTACGTGCGCCCGAGAGACTTCCTTTCGTCACAAAGGGCACGTCGCAGAAGACGTCGCAAAAGCATTAAGTACTTGCTGCATCGCGGGTGGGCGAGTGCGTGGAGCAGCCATGGACGGTCATTCTCCAGCGTGGCGGGGGGAGACACACGCCCCCTCAACTGCAGGCCGGTTGGGTCGTGGGGATGAAACGAGTGTTCCGCGAGTCAATTAGCCTCCGATCGGATCAAGGGCCCAAAGACAAAAGCACTAACGAAATCCCGGCGACACCGCGTCTTACGACAGCTGAGGACGAGCGAAGGATCGTTCTCAAAAGGCCGTCGCAGCAGGGGACCCGGCGAATTGGTAGACCGCCGTCGGTGAAAGGAAGCCACGAGGCGATCCACGAAGCGGAGAATCCATCGGGGAAGATAACGTCAAATGTCCAGGTGAGGCAACGCAGTGCAGTAGACACGAGAAACGCTCCAGAGATAGAATTGCCCGATGACCAAGGAAGTAAACGCGACATTGATGCTTAGCATTCGGTGAGATGCAAATTGCATTTGGCTCACCCTGCTATAAACATAAGCCATGCGCCAATCAAACATGATTTGGGATGGAAACGAACTGGAGCCAGTAGGAGGCACCCCCAGCATAATGTGCGCCCAGCTCGGAGGCTCGCAGTAAGGGAGGAGCTTGATTCGACATCGACGGGATTTGGAGCCCGGAAAGCCTGCCTGCCTGGCGGAGCGCAGTCGCAAGGTTCAGAGCAGGGGATATGAGGCAAGGGGTAAGTATCAGGAATGAACGCTGAGGGATGATTAAAGAGCCTTCTCGCAGGCGTTGTGATAATCCATGCGGCCTCTGGGGCAGGAAAGGCCGGAAGGTTAACTTTAAAAACAAGGCACACCCGTGAATTAGAGAGGATTCGAAAGCGGCGCGCCGAGCGGCAATGGACAGGCGAGATTCGCATCCGATGCGGATAAAGGCATATTAAAGAATGGTGGCTTTTCCAGACGAAATTTCGTAGCATTCAAGGAGTATTGCAAGAAGCACTGCTCCCCTGATATGCTAATTTTAAGTATTGGTCTCGATCCTTAGAGGGGTTTTAGTCTGAAACCAGGGGGCTAACTTCAGGTCTGAGCCAGAATACAAATTCAGAAATGAGATTTGGAGCGCTCCAGGACGTAACGTTGGATCCACTGTAGACATCGCCATCTTGAGTCGTTAATATCAGCAATCGACATCAGGAAGTTGATTTTTCGGAGTGTTGGTGGGGCGGGATAATGGGCGAAATGACTCCATTCATTGGATCGTCCACCCACTTTCGCTCCTGGCTTGGTTGGTGTTAGTAGCTTCAAACTTGATGAAGTCCGATGAATGAAACCGCCAGGTACGACCCAAGATCCAATTAAAACGGTGCCTTATACGAAGCCAAGTGATCCATACAGGGCTCAGAGCTAAGTTCGCCACGAGCAAAGCGGATCGCTGCAGATTGAAGGAAGCAATAGTAGACGAAGATAGACAGATAAACGGCGGTCATCGCAGTTACTAGGGGGCCAGTTGCTAGTCGACTCTGGTCGTTATCTCCATCTTGTTGGCCAAGATATAGGCATGTCAAAAACATTAGAGACTGTTGGAGCTCGGACTCGGCGGGGTCGTACAGCGGCGGCCTTGAATCATGATGTCGATACTCGAGACTCGTTGAATAAGACGTAATTGACCATCGGTGCGCGAGCGACCGGAACGCGGACATCGGGAGAACACGTTTTCCCAGGTGAAAAGGCTTGTGCATTCAAGTGATGGAAACTGTCGTGGAGGTCTTAAGGGAAGTTTGTCGATCACAAGTCAATCAATACCAAATCAATGCACGGAACAGCACGGAATTCTCAGTGTTCTGATCCGCTTCTGATCTCAGAATCGAATATTTTCTCGCTTAGTAGATTTTTTTTATGCTGAGTGAGGAAAGTGTCTGACTTTAACTTTCAAAGACCCGCCGGGACTGCGGTAAATATTTTGGCAACCAACACCCAACATCCGACAACTTAGAACTATTCTGATGGGATGCTTAAGACCTGCAGCCGCGTCAAAGCCGCGTTGTTTTCGGTTACGGAACTCGCACACTTTCACAGTACTACCACGTTGACGTCGACGCACTGGGCAACTTACCAATATCTCTCGCCCTGATCCAGTCAATTTTCAAATACCTGAACTATCTGGGCTATCTCTTCATTCTCGGGATAATCGGTTTTCCCCCGTTACCACTACCCTCCACCAAGGGAAGTTGTCTGGAGGGATAGATTCTCGAGCAAACAGATATAGGCTTCGACCGAGGTATCGCCCTAGCTTGGTTCATTCCTCCTTGGAAAGAAAACCCTGGGACCTGGGACCTGAATTACGCAAGAAGGATGTAGTGTTCCTGGTTAATGCGGGTCCAGTGATTTTCGCTGGCCCCAATTAATACCATCTACCTACATCAATATAGCAGACCGCATTGAGTTGGGTCGAAGCGGGGTTGATTCGTGGCCTTGCCGGGCTTTTGCCCACGGAATTGCGAAGAATACCTTCGGAAGAGAGGCGATACCATGGGCGCGGTACGAAGGGAAGCTTGCCCGCCTCTGAATGGGGGAAATTAGGAATGGGCTCGCAGTGTGGATTGCTTTTTCATGCGGGAACTTCATAGATGAATGGAAGTCGAATTGTTATTCAGGTTGAGCAATGCGATATAATACGAGGCCGAAACCCGGGTTCATCCAGTAAATGCGGTAGGGTTTAAACCTCCCGCCGTAGGCGTCTCTGGATGATTTGAATCAGAGGGTATCAGAGGAGCTGCATGTAGTCTCATTCGCAAGAAAGCATAATCCTACAGGGGAAAATATACCTAAGCTATGGCATGCGCGAATTGTCCCACAAATCGCGTAGACCGACAGCGAACCGGGATTTGGGTTTGTCGATATCGTACGCCCACGGCCGTAGGATGCCCTTGCGGTCAACACCGACGAGAAGCTGACCCTCCTCGGACTGTAAGACGCTCCCTCGGTAACTCGCTACACCCTCCGAACACACGATTGGCTCCAGAATTTCAATAATCCGCATATGAATCACGCGACGGCCGGCATGCTCAAGGAGCGGCCAAGGTTCGAAGCGGGCTATGGCCGAGGCTATGGAGCGTAATCATGATGCTGGTGGCGGATGGGGTGGAATACCATACCAGCCCATGAAAAGTAACTTTCACCTGGCGACAACCTCGCCTTGTGCGATGTTTCCCGAACGACCGTCAAAAATATTGGGCTCTGGAGCCTGACCAGAAAAGGCGTATCGAGGCCGAACAGTGGATCCGAGTCCTGAGGGTGTATTCGTTTCCGCTTAGCGAAGAGGCCTCGACAATGCGATAGTCACTAGACTTGGTAGATGAGCTGCTCGCCGATGAAGGCGTATGGGTCATGGTATGCCATCTGGGCCAGTAGAATTTGCCAGGGCAATCGCGATGGGACGCACAAGTCTTGGCCGCGAGGAAAAGACGGGGGTGAAGTGTCGACGGAAGCGGATACTGTCTCTGAGAGGACCCCGATTGCATATCATACTGGTAGTGTAAGAAGCCATTGGAGTGATCCTGAAATGGAACATAGATGGGCCGCAACCCCGGAGGTCGATGCGCATGGCGTTACATTTTGGTGGGTTTCCCAGTTGAAGAAATGGACCGAGGCTCGTATTTCCCTCGATAGACGATGCAATCGACAGGTGTTGTGTGCAGCGGATTCAACGTAGAGACTTCCCTGCACCGAAAGTTGAGCCGTGGGCCAATTGCTACTTACCAGTGAGTAAGGCGTCGTCGAGTCGGATCGCACCGATTTAGATTTCGACTCTGGGGCTGTGTGTTAGAAGAGTGACATCGGGCGGCGGCGGGTGGTGCCTAGGGGCAGAGGAAGATACGCTTAGGCACGCCATGCGCGAAGTCGGAGAAAGCTCATCGCAGTCGGTGAGGCGCTGATAACGGCATCGCTAATCTGGGCATCCGAGTCGTCACCAAATCATCACACATGAAATCTGAGTCGCTCCACTGTCCGGCCTCCGTAAGCTCGGTACCTGAGTCACTTCGTCGCACAAGCTTATATAAGTATCTCGGGAGATATTCCAGAGGTATAAATTCCAGACCAGTACACTATACACAGCAGAGGTATGATAACGACATGTACACCCGCACCTCTCTTGGGCGATGCAAGTAAATATGTAGGCGACTAGGTAGTAAAGCTGTAGCGACGATGATTGTAGGTACGAGCGCGATGCGGGATGCGTGAGACAGACTGATAGATAGAGGGAACCGATGCAACAGACAGAGAAGAATAGAGAAAGAAAAGAAAATACTTGGAAGTACAGGAGTTATATCGATATGGATAATCCACCGTCATAGATAATACCGTCCTGCTGAACCGAGTTATACGTCGGTCCAGCCAGAGGAGGCTGTAGTGGGACCGGGATCGGGGATCAAGCGAGGGGCTTGACGCGAATGTGAGGTGTGAGGTGTCTTGTTTCGGCGAAGGGGAAGGAGGGGCGAGCGAACAGGCGAGCGAAACGCCTAGCGAAGGAGATCAATCACACCCCGAGCGCAAAACTCAACGAGCTCTCGCGGTCCCGCTCCCTTTCCCCGACGTCCCCCACCGCCACGGGGACCTGCGGGCTCGCAGGCCCGCCAAACCACCCCATGCCCATGGCGCCCATCGCCATCCCAAACATCCCAATGCCCATCTCGACGCCCATCCCCACGCCCGCCCCGAGGTTCGAGCCCGAGGTGCTGGATGCGGGATTGACGGAAAGGGCGCCGGGCAGCCCGAGCGAGACGCCCCCGCTCGTGCCCCCGCCCCCACCGCCGTCTTCGCCGTCGTCCCCACCCACTTTGGTGCCTTCAACGCCCATCCCATCGACATCCATCGCGTCCCCGCCCTGCCCCGCAGTCGATGCCCCAGTCACCGGTGCCCCGTCCACTCCCACGCTCTTCAGAAACTCCTGCCACACCGCCTCATCCGGCTCAAACGCCTCGCTCATCTCCCGCCTGTCCCGTTCCCGCCTCTCCTCTTCCGTCCCCTCATCCTCCTCCGACCCCCCGCGTAACGACCGCACGAGGTCACGCAGCCCGCGCATCGGCAGCATCGCGGGCTCCCCGGGCTCACGCAGGCTCGGCAGCGGCGGCAGATCCTCCTCCGCCACGCCACACTCCTGCGCCCCGGTCCCGCTCCCACTCGCACCCCCATTCCCACCGTCGTTACCATACCCGCCCTCCGCTGCGCGCGCCATCGCAAGGTACATCGGATGCGGCCTCGGCCTCGGCTGCGGCTGCCTCCGCTCTAACGTCCCCCTCGCCACCCCGCTCCCACTAGCGCTCATCACATCACCCTCGTCCCCAGCCCCGCCCCCACCCCACGCCGCCCGCCTCGTCGGGTCGACAGGTGTCCCCCGCCCGCGCGTCGCGCCCTCCGCCGGCGCAATCGCAATGTCCGTAAATAGGTGCCTTAGCACCGGGACACGCACGCTCGCGAGCGGCGGCGGCGGGAGCGGGAGCGGGAGCTGCTGCTGCGGGAAGTGCAGCGGGGGCGGCGCTTGCGCGGAGCCGACGTAGAAGGACGAGAGGACGCCGCCCATGCCGGTCCCGAGGTCGGTTTCCCCGCTGTTGGTGCTGGTGTCGGTGACGCGCTCGGCAATCTGCGGAGGCTGCTGAAGCTCGAAGCCCTGCTGCTGCTCGAGCTCGAAGCTCTCGCGGGCCTGCTCGAAGTTCTCGCGGCTCTGGTGCTGCTCGAGCTCAAAGCTGTCCCCCTCGTCATCATCCCCGCTGCCCTCCCCCTCGCTCGCGCTCTCCTCCAGCTCCCAGTCGTAATACTCCTCGTCCATAAAGAGCAGCGCGTCCGGATGCGGCAGCCCCCGCGCAGAGAAGTAGTCGTCCGCTTCCTGGGCGACGAGCGAGCGGATAAGCGCAGGGGTGTAGCGCGTGCGTCTAAAAGAAGAGCATCATCAGCACGCGGATCTAAGCCGGAGGAAAACGATCAAGAAAAAGCCTCCACAACTGGACGATACGAATCGCACGCACGGACGAAAAAGCACCATAAAGAAGGAACGCAAGGAAGAGAAAGACTTACACATCCCAAACGCGCACCCGACACGCAATCTTCCACGGCCCCCAGCCTGTATTCATCCGCGAATGCGGGTCCGGCCCCAGATCCTCCTCCTGCTGCGCGGGGTACCCGGGCACCTGTGGCGTCTCGTACACGAGCTCCGTCCCCGGTGCCGCGTGCTGTTCCTGCGCCTTCCCGTCCTCCGCTACGAAGCCACCCTCGTCCTCGGATACGGACGCGGACACAGACAAAGACGGCGTCGCTGGCGATAGAGTCGGTGGTGGTGGCGGCGGCGTGGACACGATACAAAGCGGGCTCCGCCGCCTCCGCATAGCCCGCCCCTCGTCGTCCTCCTCGTACTCCTCCACCTCCGGCTCGGGCTCGTCCCCCTCCTTCTCCTTCTCGTCTCCCCGTTTCTGCGCCTCGCCCCCGTCTTTCTGCGCCTCGCCTTCAGCACTCGCGCTGTTCGCGCTTTCGCCCGCTTTCGCACTCGCACCGGAGCCCGAAGCGTCGAGCACCCAACAAACGCGCACGCCCCGCCCCTCCGGCACCGCCCACTCTGCCGGGTACCCACAACTCGCGCGCCAGCGCTCCACCGCCGCCCGCCTCTCCTCCGCCTCCCTCGCCTCCGCCAACGCGCGCTCGCCCGCCCGCCGCCGCCGCTCGAGCAGCGCCGCCCACTCGATCGCGCGCGTGTGTGCGGGGTACGCGGCTGCTGCTGATGAGGAAGCGTACGCTGCTGATGCGTACGAGGACGTGGGCGAGCCGGGGAAGGGAAGGGATGGGTGGGCGGAGGATGGGGATAGGGATGACGAGGAAGAGAGCGGGAATGGCGCGTGCGGGAGGGGCCAGTCGGGGGACACTGGGGGACCCGGGGGAATCGAGGTGGGGTCGGCGAAGGCTGCTTCGAGGATGTCGGCGGGGAGGAGGAGCGCGGGGGCGGAGGGCGCGAAGGGCGATGGCGCGAGGTCGTCCGGCGACAGCGAGCGCGCGGGGGGAGGCAGAGGCGGGCTCGCCGGCGTCTCGTTGCCCGTACTGGCACTCGGCGGCGCTTGCGTCAAGGTTTCTGGTGTCTCCGACTCAGACGCGCCTACCAGACGCGCGTCAGTGCCCCGCACACGCAGACCATAGAACGACATACCAGCAAGCGGCATCTCCACGTCGCCTTCGCCGTCCTTCTCCGCGTCCTTCCCCTGCTCCGGCTCCTCCACCGCCACCTCCACCTCCACCTCCACCTCCTTCTCCTGTACCCGCATCTCCACCTCTTTCGGCTCTGTCTTCACCCGGACTTCCCGCATCTCTCGCTCCCACGGCGCCTCCCCCCACTCGCGCACGGGCGAGCTCAGCGGGCTCGACGCGAGGTCGATCTCCCCGCGCACTACCCCCATGTCGATCTCGTCCAGGCGCCCGGGCGCGGGGGACGCGCCGCGCGGCGCGACGGCGGGATTCGTACTGCGGAGGGTGAGGGGGTTGGTCTGTGGGGGCGTTAGTCGAGATTGACAACTGTTGGTATAATAGAATAAGAGGAAGGAGGGGGACAAGGAATTGAAGATGGAAAGGAGGTCAAGGAGGAGAAGGGAAGTGCGCGGACGCGTTAGGAAGAGGTAGGGATAAAAAGCGAAGACGAAAGACGGAGGGCAAGGGAGCAAGGGGGGGGGGGATTAATTACGCACACTACTCGCATGGGCGCCGGCGTTCGCATTCTGGCGTGTCGCTCGTGTGCGCGTTTTGGGCTTATCGTCCGGCGGGGAGGGCGCCTTGCCCTTGCCCTTTCGCGTTGGGGGCGGGGTCGGGGTCGGGGAGGGCTGGAAAGCAAAGGGTAAGAGTCAGCGCGGGTCTTTAAGAGGCGGGTAGATACACCAAGCAAGAAGAAGAAAGATAAAGAATCAAGTAAAATTGTCCCTGATGCCTCGTGCCCACAATCGCACACGGCTGTGGTGCTGTAGCCCCGTCGACAAAGCGACCGCCGACAAAAGAGTAGCGAAAAGGGAAGAAAGGATAGCAAGGGCCGACAGTGCGAAGACACAATGGGCCAGCGAACGTTGGCGTGAGAGCACGACGGGGAGCGCACGAGACAGCGCCGCACGAGGACACACCCGGGACGATGTCCGTCACCGCTGCGCAGCTGGCGGCCGTCGCCTGCGGGTGCGTCTCCTCCGATGGGGAAGATGTGGGGAGGATAGCAAGGAAGGGGTGAGGATAAAGACTTGTACGAATTGAAGAAAGTGAAACCCAAATGACGCCCAACACGAATTGAAGACGGCACGAAGTCTCAGGAGGGGTAGGCGGGTAGACGGCGCAGCGGGCGCCGTAATATGCTGGCGCACGCCGTAAATGAAGGGCATGTGGTCGCCACGCCGTTTGCGCTCTGTGCCGGCGCATTGTCTGCTCCTTCCCTCCACACCACCACGAAGGATAAAAAAAACAAGAAGAACAAGACGAAAGGCAGAGGAATAGTCCGGCACAAGACCGGGGACGAAGATGACGCAAGACAAAAAAAGAAAGGAATCACAATGGAATAACCACACACCTCCGCAGGACAGCGCGTACGCAGCCGTTTCCGGATGCCCTCCTCATGCAGGTCGGGGCTCTTGCGCTTCTTCGTCGGCGGTGTCGAGTCGTCCGCGGGCGCTTGCGTCTTGACGCCGGACAAGCGCCGCGACGCGCGGAGGATGCGCGGGGGGCTGTCGCCGCCTGCCTCGCTGCTCTCCCCCCTCCGGCGCGTCCCCCCGATGCGTGACGTGGAGGCCACGGGGGGCGGCGTCGAGGCGGCGAAGCGGGCGCTCCGCCGCGGCGAGCCGGCGCTGCTTGCCATGGGGGCCCCAGGGTGGCTTTTACTGCTAGTTATCGGGCTCTGCAACCCGCCGCTGGACGCGGCGAGCGGGCTCTTTGTGCGGGGCGGCATTCGGGGTGCCTGCGCCACGCTGTGCTGTGTAATACGTATTTCCCCAGCTGCTCTGTCTTGTGTATATAAAACCAATGGATGGATCCAGGTGCGGGGGGTGCACAAGGATGCCTGTTGGTGCCTGTGAGTGCTGCTGGGTAGCACCGTGTCGGGGGCGGGCGGGTGCTTGACAATAGAAGGCGATGGGCGTGCAGGCGACAAGGACCAAGCAACGCCAAACTCCGCTCGGCACGGAGCCTGTGTTGCTCCGAGCCACGTGTGGGACACAGCCTCACTCAGCGAGCTTACAGTGGCCCTGGGGAGGGGACGCGCTTTATAATAATGCATGCACAACACACTACATATCGCGGGTGCATGACCGTATTCGATTCCGTTGGCAATTCCGATTATGTACATGCGGGGCGCGGCCAAGGAGCAAAAGGGGATGGCACGCCATCGTCGCAATCAATTACACATGACTATACGTTCCTTTGCATCCGCACGCGGTGTTTCCTCATGTGGATGTTTTCACCCCGGAACATCGACTCGGGAACACTGATCGAGTTGTTTTCTGCTAAAAGAACTATACTGATCCGGTACTCATTCAAACCTTATTCACATCCTTCCGAGCTTTGACCCATCTGATATAGCATCTCCGCACAGTTGCTCATCCCTGACGATCCGGGTTGTAAATAAAAGCTCCACTTGATTCGCCTGCGGTGAACTCGACTCAACTTAACCTATGGAGCTAATTAACTCCATACCAGACCAATTGCAGGCAATGTCAGATTGAGTCACTCGCACTAGGCACATGCATACTATTATAAAATAAATCTCGATCTTGTCAGGCTTTTCATTTTGTATCAATGGCCACATCGTGGCTGCCGGAGTCAATCATCGTCATCATTGTCAGCCCTATTTCAACCTCGCTTTACTGCCGACCATAAGTCATCCAACATCGAAAATAGTGCCCACAATTCAACCCCTCACTCTCGAGATATTTCCCAACTTACTGTCTTTGCATGTTAGCTGGAGCAGGAAATCTAATCCGGATCCCTGGTTTCTGCATTGAGGTGAACTCTCAATCAGCAAGAGGTGTGATACATCGGATCTATCAGTGATTGTGGCTCGTAGCGCTGAATAAGACCCATTGTAGCTGTGTCCCTACTCTTCATTCACATATTCCTCCCCTTGCACTAACCTGTGACTTCAACAAGAATACCCAACGACAAATGCACACAATAATTCAGCTCTGCCATATGTACTAATCAAGTGCAGATTCGGACTGCGGTGCTCAACTTTTGCGGGAGAAATTCTTGCGATCAAAGCTCTCCAATCTTCAGACCACAGACAGGCTGCTGAAATTACTTCAAGGCTGGCTGTTCAGTTTTCTCCTTCCTGAATTCATTGCTGCACACTCATGTGTCGGAGCTCTCTCTATCTGTACATCAATTCTGTTTCAATAGCTATTCCTTGTATGGTGATGAGATCCGCAGAACTCACATTTTTTCTGGAAGGCTCAGGCGGTAAATCGAAATTTGGGCAGTAATATGAGTTGGACAATACAAAATTGACACTGTCGACATATACACAGGAGTCACTACAACAATACTATACACGAGTCAGTCTGAAGGACTTGTTGAGCTTGTTTCTGCCATCCAGTGCCATCAGTGTCAGCGATCGAGTCAAGTCACGGAGGAAAACCGACCTCTTTAAGTCTTCTGTACATAGCACATTCTGGATGGGCTGTGTCTATGATGCCGTATCTAGCCGAAAGCTAGCCTATATATAGATGCAGCTCACAGATGCTCCACATGGGCACGACTATTAGGGCTCTCAGGCTGAATTCAGTGATTCAACCGTGATGACAATTGAAAGGTGGTCCATTGTGTTTGGGTCGTCCTTGCCGTTGCGTTGTATTCGAGTTGTTCGGGTCGGAGATCCGGAATGTGCGATCGGGTCAGAACGATAGGACGGACTAGGTCGGTCCGCTGTTGGAAATTGGCTGGACGGTAACCTGTTTAGCGCCGGGTCCACTTCATCGTGTGTGGCACTGCTTATGTCGGCATACATTGAAGCTGGTGGCCCCTCGACTCGGACCGCTGGACAGTGTGGACAATTAACAGATAACAATTGTAGCACGCTTTGCGGCAGAGCCCACTAACAGTTAACTGTTGTTCAAAAATGCCAACCAGTTCGGTGAGCACCGAGAGTATTTCCTAAGCAACTCTCGTCCACGGAAGGGACAATAGCTTTGGCGCTGTCAAAGGATCCTTCAATTTTCATGAGGTTCTTCGGTCTCCTGTCGACTTTTCGAGGGGTGTTTTTTCCTGTGACCTCGTGAGCTTGTCCAAAAGCCCACATGTTTTTCGTCAAATGAATGATGTGGAGATCTGAGGCAAAGTAAATTGAGCCTAGTGTGCTGGTGTCTTTCATTCAATGGGGCGATTTAAATTGTTTACACAGTTTTCTTCTTGCTATATAACAATAGCCTAGGCCTCCTGTATGGGCGGTCCGGATGTACATGGATTCCCGCCCCATATATAGCCTATCCTATGGGGGTAGTCTATTTTGGGTGCGAGTGGATCTCCGCCCCCTATAAACTTGACCCCCACCCCTTATGAACTTTTGTCCCACCCCACATATATTCATTTCATCAAATAACTGAAACATTTCAGTTAGCTCAAAGCAAGCTCAGGTCACCCTCAAGGTTTCTGAATATCAACCTTTCGGCAAGCTACAAGTTCCCACCCATTCGGCTAGGAATATTCAACAACACACAATTCATTGGGCAAGATGCGCTCCATGAGCATTGCGGCCAGCTTCTTTCTCTGAGGCTTCAAGCTCTGCACGGATAACTGCGCATCAATAGCCACCTTTGGGGGTGATCCTCCTTTCACGGCTGTTGGAGTCGTTGGGGATATCCTCCGGGTTCCTGTTGAAATTGGTGCATGCCTTTCGAACAATTAAGTTTTTCAAACTTCAATGCTGGTGTGCATATATGTGCTGAATCAAGGACCTGATACTTGCAAGTCTCGATTTCCTCTACAGAGTGGACAGCTAGCAAATAAGCTCAATCATCTGATGCCGAACTGCTATCTCTATATCATTATGAGTTACAGGGCTTCATTCGTGGCTTCAAGACTCGGTTCAACTCGGACATTCAATTTAAACACATTTTGAATCAGAAAATTGATCGTCTTCCATGCATAAGTAGACACTTGCCGCACTGCCAATTCCGCACAGTCACAATGCACCTGTAGAAATTTATCCCCACAGTATGATAAGCCAGCGATACTCATATTAAACTCATTGAGGTGGATGCCAAATTGGAGTACAGGCACAAACCCTGAATTAGATGCAGTAGGTCAAGTTTTGGATGCTTCTGGTTCTAGGACTCCGCAGTCACAAGGCGATCGAAATCGAAACCTTTGCTTGTCTTGGCACTGCAACAACTTGTAAAATTGAAGTGGACCTTAATTTCTTCTGTTCTCTTGATGGGAATAAAATATTTTGCCCTGGAAGAGCTAACACAGGGACAAATTGAAGTCAAATGAAGTCTGGAACAGCGGCAAGTCACTGTCAGGACACTGCTGAGTTTCAAACAATTACATATTTATGGCTGGTCTAAACTATCCTGGATTTGGCGGAACTGGGAAAGTTCAAAGGCATTGGACTTGGTCGTATGTTGCATTTGCTCCACTTATTGTACCCCGGAAACTTCAGAACAGACGTGCAGGTAATATCGCTTACGTGAAAAAAGAAACGCAGCATTGGGAATCGAACTCACCCGAGAAATGACAATGTTTGGCTCTGCTTGGTGTGGGAAAGTTCCATACTTTGGTGAGACTCCGCAATATTAGGGCACTTTAGGACCCACTACCTAAAGTTAGTGGGCATGTAGAAGACATATAAGATGCATCTCCATATATTATGTGAGACAGAAAATTTATATTCTGGCCAGGAAGAGTATTATAAGTTGCCAGATTTGGCTGTGAAATTGATATTGATATGAAACCGAGGAAAGAATTAACAACGGACGAACAAGGGACCGAATAAAATTATGTCTCGCAGAATACATTCGCACTGTGAATACAAACAACGTTCCTCCTCCAAGTTTACCCAAATATCGACAGCTGAGGTGGCAGTGATGCTCGCTTGAGCAGTCCCATCTTGAACGTAAACTTGAACTTACTTCTATTGTTATCGTACCTGGCTACATGTAGCTATGCGACAGTACTCCTAAGTATAGGTATGGGGGGTTGTGGTACGAAATGGGTGTATCAGGTGAGCTTTTTTATGAGAGAGAGGCGAGTAAAGTTACACTATATCGACAAAAGTAATGTCACATGCTTGTTTGGACTGTATCTTGGGACTGGAGGCATATTTTTGCATGAACTCAAGTGTAGGATAGTGGAGAAGGAACCCCTGGACCATTCTGTGCTCACGATACGATCAAAAAGTATTGATGCGCCATCAGCACAGGCAAAATTCTGAAAAATCCAAAAAAATCTGAGTTTGAGCTTCTCGTATAATTTTTTTTGGAGATATCTGAGTCACTCAAATTGAAGCCACAGATCTCCCCTTTCATCCCGCACTTTGAACCAAGCAAAAATATATAGGCAATCAGGCGATATTTGGCCTGCAATATTGGCAAAAATGGCCCAAAATAGCCAAACCTGGCCGAAAACACAGAAAATTGCGAAAATTCGCTGTTTTGGGGACTCTGTAACGCGTTATTGCCTGTATATTTTTGCTTGGTTCAAAGGGCGTGATGGAAGGGGAGATCTGTGGCTTCAATTTGAGTGACTCAGATATCTCCGAAAAAAAATATATGAGAAGCTCAAACTCAGATTTTTTTTCGGATTTTACAGTATTTTGCCTGTGCTGATGGCGCATCAATACTTTTTGATCGTATCGTGAGCACAGAATGGCCCAGGGGATCCTTCTCCACTATCCTACATTTGAGTTCATGCAAAAATATGCCTCCAGTCCCAAGATACAGTCCAAACAAGCATGTGACATTACTTTTGTCGATATAGTGTAAAGTAGGGACCGCAAAAGGGAAATATGTGGCAGGGAGGTGGTCATGAATGGGGGTAGAGGTTCGGGTGGGGATCAAAACCCCTTTACGTTGCCATCATGATGGGACTGCGGAGATCTAAATGCGGTCACGTGACATTGGCGCGTCCGAGGCAAAATTCCGCAAGTTATACATGGGGCATTGTCCACAGCACACAAATTTAAGCACATGAGCCTATTTCGATCATCATCCTGCGGTTTGAAAGTAATATGTTGAGGGCTGTTCTGTGTTCCACTTCAACATGCAGTCCATTTGTGTTGGTTAATTTCCTCCTTTTCTGCCACTCGCAAACTGAACACCACTCTGAGAGTGGTGTTCACCTAAACGGAGAGTGCCACTCTCCGTTCAGTGTTCAAGCTGAGAGCCGTGAGAATTTATTACACACTAAATGAATAATGTAACGGACTAGTTCCCGGTGGCAATACGCACGCTCGCGCACATATCGCAGGACTAAAGTCCATTCTATTGCATTCTTTTCTCCTCGTCGCCGATTGAACATTATGCGAGGTACGAGCATCAAGTTTTAGCGTCTGTTTATCAGAGACTAACTGAACATGGTATGTATACACCGTTTATGAGAGCCGTCGATGCGCACAGCAAGGGCATATATCCAATGGAGCCTGGTGTGCCGTGCACTGCCGTCCGATGCACTACAATCTGAAATAGCGTTGATGCGTATATCGACCAGATAACGATGCACAGCGCACCATCTGCCGAATATCCTTCAAAATGGCAGTCTCCCGTCGTCAGAGGTTACTGTCAGATTCTGGATTCTGTGTTATAATAGTGTTTAAGCCGATAAAAACTTTATCTATGGACTGGTGGCTGTCTGTCTATGAAACTGTCTATCACTTTGAGACGCTGGTTTGGAGCCTACTTGATCTGGATCAAAATCTCTTGCGCGAAATGAACGATACTGTTGCAATTATGGAGCCAAAATCGAATCCTACGCACCTCAAGGATACTCTCCAAAGATATCGGCCTGGCACGTTTACAGGTCAACCCGTAATCTCGTTGGATTTCTGAGTCCATTCAGGAAGTCAAAATACCGGCATACCGACATACCGGCGGTATGGCTGATCGGAATGAGATCGGGTCAGCGGAGATCAGTTCGGCCATCACGGCACCACTTACGTCTAAGTTTTGTCTGTTGCTTTAATTTTGCATTACCCCCCGGCGGCACGATCAGGAACAAGAAATAAACAAACTTCACAACTGTTTCAACTGTGTTCTCTCACTCTTGATTACACAATGCGGAATGAAGGCGCCGTAGATGGCCAAATGTTTAGCCAACGCGGTGTCCGCTTATGGTAGGGGGAGAAATTTAAATTGAGGCTCACAGTGTCCTGCCCAATTTTGCTCATAATTTTCATAATGAAGTGACCAGCTAACTTCAGGCAGAGGAGGAGCAGATACACGCTTCCAAAAGGAGTGAATGATCGGAAGTCTCAAATCTACCCGCGATGCTGTCACTGCTGCCGGCCGGTATGGATGGAGGGGACCATGAGTTAGGAGACATAAGTATACTGTCGAGGCATCCGACTAAGCTAGCAGCACCGGAGATGCTGGGTGAGGGAGAGTCGCGGCCAGTATTTGGCACGGACGGCTGACAGCGGCTAGTCTCTTATAAACAGACGCTATAACATTCTTAACTCGTACCTCGTTTGTTATAGTCTGTCAGTAAGGTTGATCAAGTGATCGGCCGCGCCGCTATTATGTAATCACTACAATTTTCGAAACCCAAACATGTCTTGGGGGTGTGTTTTCTTTGGATTTGAGGCTTGGGTCCCAGGTAGACAGATGAAAAGTCCAACTTTCTCAGCGAGCGTGTGGTGGCAGAATTCCAGAAGCTTGATGCCGAATTTGATGGCCCGGCAGGCAGAAAAGCCCGAGAAAATGATTTGGGCGAAGATGGGCTCGGATTCACAGTTCTTGAGAAACAGTTCTCTTGGGAATGAGAATGAAAGAGAACTTCTCTCTTATTGTTTTTACCCAGAGCTACCTGAAGGGCAGAGTGGTTGCATGTCAAATTGAAACTCCGACGATTATGTAATAACGGCGCGACCTATACGCGGTGGCGCGGTTAACAACAGACTAGACAGCGGCTGGCATGTCAGAATTGATGGTATTTTGAGCCCCGCGGGATGCCGCCGGTATTGCCGGTCCCCGTGTTTCGAACTCTCAAATTTCCTGGGATTTCTGGCGCTCCCTCCAATCGACTGGGCTCAATTCAGCTCGGCAAGTTCCGCATCAAAGAACAGTCACACATCATCGGTCACACTTTTTTTTCAGCTCCATCTTCCCAGCACACCGTCCGTTCACGAACCGTGCGAACGTAAAATCCGAGATGTCGATTGCGAAAGAAAGGCAGATGCATTCAAAGACAAAGGGAACCTTGCGTTTAAAGATGGCAAGATGCTCGAGTGAGTATTATGCCGTACAGTATCAAAAATGAATCTGACCAAGAGCAGGGCTTCAAAACTTTATGCCAAGGTCCTCAATTTTCTACTGCCCACTGTTTTCTCTAACCTCCACCCAGGCTGAAGCCGCAGCACCCCAGGAAAACGTCTATCCCGCAAATCTAAGTGCCGCGCTATATGAGATGGGCGACTACGCAGCAGCGCTGGACGCGATTGCCCGGTCGTGGAAGCTGTCCGTGAGTACCGCGAACCCCAAACTCGCGTTGCGCCTCGCGATCCGTGCAGCCAAAGCACTTGTACATGGTGTGCGTGGCGACACCATTGGGGCGGACGTGATCGCGAAGCATGCCAAAGTTATAGAACAGCTGGAAACGGTTGCACTCCAGCAGCAATCCAACTCTGGTTCGGATGTTGAGCCGGAGAGCGCCCGCGTCTGGCGCGAGTGGCGCGCGATCGCGGCGGAGGGTGGTGATTCGGAGCGCAAATCTGCCGCACACGAGGCGCGCGTGCGCCTCACCGACATTCCCATCGCACGGCACGGCGTGTGCGTAGTCTCGATCTACTTCCATTCGAGGTACTAACGAGAACCGCCAGGAACCCGATGCTACAGTACTACACGATCGGGCAGGATGAGATGTTGTCCCTATTCGACGACTGGGGCCCCCGTGATAGATATCCACTCAAGATCAATACGTTCAGCAAGACGCGGCTCTCTGAGCTTTCTTTCCTCTTCGGCGGCATAGGAGATGGTGGGCACAGTACTCACGATCTTCAGTACATGCTACTGACACTATGCTAGCCCGCAACCTGTATGCGACCCTCATCGGAGCGCACCGGGCATACCACCCACTCCCGAAGGACAAGCGGGCCGCGGTACGCGTGCATCTGACTCTGCTCGACATCCACCCCAGTGCTCTTGCACGCGATCTCGTCGTGCTCATGCTTCTGAACGGCTGCATGACGTCCAATGTGGATCCTATCACACTCACTGAGATCAAGGCGACACTGATGTACACCTATGTCGGCGCTCTCATGCCACCCTACGCGTACACGCGGTCCGTCGTCCTTATCTCTCCTCCGCGATTTGTACTCACTCCAGTGCAGACAGCAGAATACAATTAAATCCCTCCTGGACAAGCTCGCCGCTGAGCCCCCCCGCCTCCCGGCCTGGCTGCACGTCAACCCCAGCGCTATCACTCCCATCCGCGCCTCCCTCACGTACTGGGTCGACAACACCAACAAGACCACGCGCGGGATGCTCGCGGCGTTCGAGGATACCTCGTTCCCCGGAGGGTCGGTACTGCAAACGCTCAAGCTCCCGGGGCTCTCTCCGGAGTATCGCGCCACGATCCAGACTCGCATCGAGAAGCCGCGGCGCCAGATCAACGCGCTCATCGACGCGTGGGGCCCGGCGCACGTCCGCGCCCAGGGGATTGGCGAGCCCGGGTGGTCTGACGAGCGCGTGATGCGCGAGCTCGCGAAACGGCGGGATAACATCATGGAGTTTTTGCTAGAGGACCACCTCAGCGGGAATCAGCCGTCGCGGCTCAGCGGCGAGGCGACGTGGTTTCAGGCGACTCACGCGCACGTCCCGCCCAAGGAGCTGTGGGCGAAGCACCCCGAGATGGACGAGTGGAACAAGAACAAGAAGGGTAATATGCCATATCCCGATACCCTGAAGAACCAGGTGCGCCTTTCGCTGTTGGTAGCCAGGCTTATATTGAACATACATTCCGCTGCAAGCCACGATTGCCAAAACTTGGAAGCCGAATATGACGCTCTTTGTGCGTGTTTCCATTGCTATCATATCGTTTCTCATGATTGACTGAACAGGACCGTGAGTATTCCGAGCTCTCAAACAAGAGTCTCCCGAACTGCAAGGGTTATCCCGATGTCATGGGTCACGGGATGGGTCTGCCCCGTTTATTCGACGCGTTTAACCGCAGGTTCGGAACCGATAGGGGTGGGGACCTTCCCAGGGATCCAGAGTCCCCGGTGTATACGCATACGACGCGGTTCTTCCAGGCGGTAATAAACGCGCTGAAGGCGCTTGACGGCGCGGTCAAGTTGGAAGTTATCTGCGGCGGGTTGATGGAGGAGCTTGGCAAAATGAAGCTCGGGACGGATACGAACCGTCCGGCAAACTTCCCCCGGATGTTCACGAGGGCATATCTGAGCAACATCCCGTAAGTGCCGATCCCGTCTTGCCAATTCGTTGCTGAACTGCCGTGCAGGGACTACACTCACGGGGTATGCATAATCCGATTCGCCAGGATTCATTGCGTTTAAAATCTTCCAGGTTCTAAACACGGCGATCTACGTCGTACCGTGCCTGCAGCACCAGCCCGACTCGGCGGTCGCTTCTAACTGCCTCATGAACGCCGGCGTATGGAAAGACGACGATGAGCTCTGTCACAAGTACGTAACTAATTCATTCCTTTGCGTCGTTGCCGGATATTAACCTGACGACTTCTAGTTATTCGCTGCTCCATCCAAAGGATGTCCCGCGCTACCTCGGCTGCGAGACAATCCGAATGGACGGTGTCATGGGCATTGTCTCGCTAGGCAGAAAGAAGCTCCCCCGGCCCCTCGAAGAGCTCGCAACGCGCGCCGAGCTTATCCGTTGGCTGACACGCACGCTCGTGTATACCTGCGTCCCCGGCACGCCGGGCATGGTCATGGAGCGTGTCCGCATGCCCAATAACCTCGTTGCGTTCGTCAACCTGCTCATCCACCTGCACACCGTCGGCTACCCCGCGCACTGGCTAGCCGAGTTTTTGCACACGGTCCTCTCCGACACGCTCGTCACCGACGTCGCGCCGTACCTCAGGCAGTTCCCGATCCCGCTGTCCGATCTTACCCGCGCCGTTGCGCGGCGCCAGGTGCGCCTCGAGCCCTGGCTCGCCGAGTTCGAAGCCATCTTCGCGGCGGCGCACAAGGGGATGCCCTTCGCCGTGCCCCTGCCGGCCGCATTCGCTCGGTCCCACCACGAGATTGGGGTGTACGAGGCGGTCGTGCAGCTCAACGGGCCCGATCTCGGCCCGCGGTTCGCCACCGCGCCCGTGCAGGACAACGTCGCCGGGATCCTTCTGTATAAACCCATCAAGACGCTCAGCACCGCCGCTCTTGTCCGGTCCATCCCAACGATCCTCGAGGGGCGCGCAACGGAGCCGCGCCGCAGGAGCGTGTGCGTGCTTTCGGGACAGGAAATGGTCGATATTCCCGGGCGGAAGGTCAGTTGGAGATTGAGCCGGGAGCGCGTAAGGCAGATGCGTGACGAGGGGTGGGTCATGGTCGTTTATCGGACTGACAATCACGAAGCGGGTATGTCTTTATTTTCTATTGCATTCGTGCTGTCCTCAGTCTCTCCTAGTGACGCTCCCACTCCCGGCTACGAAATGGACGGAAGTGCTCGCGCAACCCGACCTTGATTGAATACGATCGTACATTAAAGTTGGGTCGCTGTTGGGTCGCTTTTAATGCCAATTTCTTGGATTTACTACTTGTAAGTAAATAAATATTTCCACCCCGATAGCAACGGAGGCGAGTGTCAGTAGCAGTACCCGAAGGAGTTTGTTCCGTCCCTCGTAGATTGCACTCATCGGAAGAGGCTGGCGGTCTCGTATGCGCACTCCGCAAAGTCGTAGCATTCTTCCTTGAGCTCCCCTTGAAAAACGGCCAAACATTCGAGAGAGCAGCTCTCCACTCGACTTTACGAACAAACTTATGGGAGACGTGGGGCCCAATATACTCCCCCGAAGCGTATCCGCTCGTGTGCATGTAAGTATGGCGTTCTACGTGGAAACGTCGGTGTTTTCCTGGAGGTGGCTGATATTTCGGGAGACTGGTATGGTAGGTAGGTAGGTAGGTGGGTGGGTGGGTAGGTAGCATTACGCAGCACGGTCCCGCTTAGAAACACCGGTTTCCAGGAAGTATCCCGGTGTACACGCATTATATGGAATACAGGAAGTTTGGAATTGGCTGCACCAGCGAACTTACCGACGGCACAGCTTCGGCATATTTCGGAGTTTGAAATATGGTCGCCACATTTGGTGCTTATCTTCGCCTTTGGTTTTCTTTTGGCTCGACCGGGTATTGATAAAATGCCACTGGGTATATCCGTTGCTACCGAGACCACATCTATGCCTTGAGCACATTCACTGCGTTGAGGCCCCCCGTAGTCACAGGGTGTGTCTACTGGTGTAGACAGAGGGGTAGCCACAGATGTTTGTCTACCCAATGGGTACATATGACTACATTGTGTAGACCCACCTGGCCTACATATGTCTACCTGTGGCTACACTCGCAACCTGTGTCTACCTTGGGTAGCCACATGTAGTCTCATGTAGACCAAGGTATACATATATAGACAGACATATACTAGCCATAATTTGGCCGTAATCTATGGCGGTCACCTTGCACATTTAATAAATTGCTGTACAAACACCTATTTTTAGTAGAAACTTAACTCAGTTTTGGTGGGAAGTAAACATTTTCTGGGTCTCCTCTTGAATAAACCTTGAGATGAAAATATGTTCTGGTGGTCTTCTCTAACTTCAAGAACTTGAAACAAAAAAATTGTTTGTGAACTTTCTTTCTTTAGGGTGTATGTATTTTCTTGAGCCGCAAAAAAAATAATATTTTCTGCCTAACCTTAACCTTCATCTAGGGTTGAGCCGGGCCGGCTGCCAAGAATCCCCGTCAAGTCGACCTCATGGCATGCTTAGTGCCCAGATTTACAAGAAGTAAACTAGGTTAAAGAACGGTAAGTAAAGCAGTCTCCTACCCAACCACGGTTTCGAGGTTCATCAATCTCAGTAGTGGTATTACAAGTATATTGAGGAATTTCCGACTTCCGACTGGGTCCCGGGACTCTGACGAATATTAATGACATTTATTGCGTAGAGTCGGATAAAAGGCCTGGATTCAGAGTTTTCACATTGGCCGCATTTTAACTAAAACCAATGAAACTGTACCACCATTTTGATCAGATCCATCAGAAATGATCGCATCGCCGTGACTTTTAGCACTGCAAGTCTGCAACTTGGGGGTAATGGCCGTGGCACCGGCCCGGCAAACTCGTACTTATGTCCTTGTTTTCTTTTTTTTTCTCTTCATCGTGACACCGACAATTTATAATATATATCAATGAATTATAAAGAGCGGCGATAGCTTGCATATGGTACAAGTAAAGCATGCAGATTATGTGTCACATGCCAGATTTTTTGCAAACTCGACTAATCCCGACGTACTCACGAATGAGCGAGGACGTTTAGTGAGGCGCCGACTCCCGGCGTCGTGCCGAGAGCCCCAAGAAGGAGAATTCAAGCTTTAGTCCCTTCTGCGAGTCCATCACGGTAGACGGGGTAGATACAGATGACTTGACTGCCATCATCAAGGACAGACAAACCGCAGTCGCTCCCTTGGTAGATAGGACGTATCTGGTACGGATGTAAGAATAATCATGCGGTCAAAGCAGACGGACGACGTGCCTGGCCTTGTCCGTGGAGTGTATCTGGGCTATGCCTTCCAGTTGTCGCGGGTCGATTCTGGACAGGTTGGCATAAACACCTTTCTGAACAAAGTTGATAAAACTCCAGGCGGAGCTAGGAGACATCAATATGTAGATCAATAAGTGCAACTCGCCGACCTACTCGACGTTGAGGATCTTGTTGTATTGATCCCAAGTGCTAAGCAAAATGTTGCCGGGACCTTGAGCTGAACTCCAAGACGTAGCAACGACTTTGCTGATGAACAGATAAGTACTAATCAGTCGTAGGGGAAGGAGCCTACTGCAACGGGGGTAGCGAATCGTAAACGCCTGCCTCTGCTAGTGCAGGATCTTGCAGATCTAAATTTGTAACCTCACACTCGGCTGGGAGAGATCTTAAAGGTCGTCAGCGTATATCAACAACATGAAGAATTGCGGCCTACTTGACTTTCAGCACATTCGTGGTTTCCAATACCTTCTCTTCCTCCTCTATCTTGACCTTTTTAGCGCTCTTGACGGCTTTACCTTTGCCTTTAACGGCACTAGCCAGCTTCTTAGGAGTGCTGGGGGCCGGTACACGTTCCAACTCATCCTCAGAGTCCATCGATGCACTGGAATCGAGAATCAGTGAATTAGAGGGAGTGGAGTAAAGTTGCTGACTGTTTAGTATTGGTCACGGCCGTAGACTTGCTCGGTTTCTTTTTTGGGGGCTGTTCGTCTTCGTCCAAATCCTCATGGTCAGGTATTTCGCTGTAGAATGGGAATGTAAATGAGGGAAGAGATCACATATATCCACTAACTGCTTGCGCTTGGAGAGCTGGGAAGCTCCTTTCTTCGACGCCTGGCGTCTAAGTAATGGGTTAAACATGAGTGCGTCCACGGTTGGCTAACTCACTTGAGTTTATCGGAGGAGGGAATGTCAACATCCGGCGCTCTGAACAGAATATACATTAAAGCAAAGCAGTTGTGGCTAGAAAACTTACCCTTCGTCGTCATCATCCAGGTAAACCCAACCTTTGGCGGGTTTTCGACTTGTTGAGACGGTTTTGACTTTGCTTCTATCCATGGATCAAAATGGCATAGAAAGCAACAAATGTAGGGGAACTGCTGGCAATTTGGGGCCTTTCATCTCTGCATCTGCCGCTCTGAAAGACAGTAAGCAATGTGGATTAAAATCAAAGGATACTAACTCAGCGTTGTTGATCTTGCTAGCACCCTTTGATTTCTGCTTGAACGCAGAACCTAAGGTGGGGCCCCTGTCCATGACAAGTATGATCTTCATTATCTTCTTCTGCTTCGTCGTCGATGAAGGACTCCGAACTGTCACAATGTGCACGATGTGAGGAAAACGGTGGTACGGGAGAGGGAAGAAAGGACGTACCGAGTGGGGGCTCTCCCTCCTGTAGACATTCGGGCGGTGCGTCGAATGCGAACTTGACGCGTAGAGGGGGATTCACGATCAGGAGTTGAAGGGGAAGACACGATACACACTCCAGGGCGAATAAGCCCTTTATATAATATTCGAGCAGGGTCACGTGGTATTGAGCGATTTCGAGGGAAAGGTGATCGGTTGCTTGACCAATGTAAACTCGGGATTGTTTCAAATATTGGCAATAATCGGTGCGTAGATTAACTACGGATTAAGCGCTGAAACAACGATCGGTGCAGATTTAAAGACAAAATCTCATTCGAGCTACACCTAGAGGAAGGCGCAGGTGTACTGACAAAGTATGTGCCCAATATATGTACCCACTGAATGTGTCAGTGTATTCCTCAGCGCTGAACAAACGTTCTTGTGAACGGTAGCCGCACACCAATAACAAATTGACTAAAACTTGTATCGTCTCACCAATCACCAGAGTTGCCCTGCGCGATAAATGAGAGGAGGGCCGAGATAAGTGACGTGGATACGGAAGTCATGCCGTTGGCTAGGTGCCGCAGTTGTCATGCAGAAATCAATTTGCGCGCCGAACACAAAGGTTCTTTTAAGGAGCGTGCGTGAATGCGCCGGCGACATGCATCATTGTTCTGCGCTCGGCTTACTTACGTCAAACATGAACGAATTCTACCCACAAGAAGGTGCAGGCAAGTGTTATATGATGACTGTCGAGCCAGAATGCTGACTATCGTTCTGTAGCCAAAGCGATAGACGAATGGACAACTCACCTGAAAAATGCTGGAGGTCGCAAGGATTTTATGCACCAAATCACCTTAATTAACGTGCGTATTGGGAAGTATCTGCCATTGAGTTGAACTGAGCCATGCCCAGAGAGACGACTTCACCGTGAAGAACAGCAGCAGTACAACCGCGATCGTGGGCAGACAAACTGGCTTGAACGCTGCGGCAATTTTCACTGTGGTCGGGGTTTTGAAATTGTTCGACCTCCCGCCTGTGAAGAGGAACAGGTGAGATCTTGCGAGGCATAGAAAAACACAACTGACTGTTCCGGACAGCCTGACTGCCGCGAGAGTTCCATATGCGAGAGCGTACGCCGAAGTAGTTGGATACGATTCATCCCATTTTGCCACGGCGTTGGCAAACGTCAAGGATCTGGCGTACGATTTGTCGACGAAGTTTCCGGCTGATTGTGTTGAACATTGGATTGCCACACCCGATTCAGATATATTCGGACCTGGACTGGGTAGCAGCTGCCACTACTATACTATGGGAGGCGACATACCGGGCGAGTCTCGTATAACCTTGCAGAACCACATTGATCCGGCTGGCACATTGAGTCAACATCTTTAGCGAACAGGTAGCGCATTGTGTCGAAAACGACGCTGCATATCTCTGCTTGAAGAAAAACAAGTGAGTCCGTAGCGCATTCAAGCTATTTTTTTTGGCTTAACAGTTATTCAGATATGCGACCAAGGATCTCTCCGGTTTCAGGGTCGGCGACATTGTGGAGATGGGTTTTGAATTGGTAGTGTTTAGGCAAACGAAAAGAGGCGAAGACGACAAGCATATTTGCAAAGTCGTACTGCGAACGTTGACGCCGTTAGACGGCTCATTTGCTAAGGTATGGGGCACAACACACAATTCAAACATGGTATTGATTATCTTCACGCAATAGGCAGCATTTAACGCCCGTGCAGATCCCGAGCAGGCCGGTAAATCTGTAACGGCTTCCCAGAAAAAGCCCAAACAGGCGCCTGCAAAGAGACGGTTGGATTTTGAGGATTTAAGCAGCGATGATGAAGACAGTGCAGACACAAGACAGCGCATGGCGGGGTTGAGACTGAATGATAGCGTAAGAAAGCAAGAGGAGAAAGTGTGATGTGACTCGCGTGCCGTATATATGCCCGCCACGAAATGCACCATCAAGGAACTTGCCGGTCATCCGCAGCCGGATCACGTCCGGCACAGCAGCGCATTCAGGTATCAACTACATCTCCTTGCCCCTCGGAACCGAAACAGTTATGGTTAGCTTGAAGTGCCAAAATGAAGGATGAAGAAAATCAGCGCCGATTATAACAATGTCGGACATGAAAGGAAGGGGCTGGGGTGTCGCCCTGCAATGGCAGGGCTGCACCGTCTTAAGGCTCCGGACACAATGGGCCGCCGTGGTTCACAGGCGTGATGAGGATTTGATGGCGCAGTAATACGTCCAGTGCAGAACTGGTGTTTTCGGCTATGTGATATGAATAACACGGAAGTATTGAATCAACGGCAAAAATAAACGACTTTAGCGAGATTCGAACCCAGCCGAGAAAAACGACCCAATTACAAAGAAAAACACAGCCACTATTGAGACACAGAAAATGAAACGATTTTAAAGGACAGCCACTAAAAGCGATTCAACACAGCCTCTATTTACCATAGCACAGCCACTAAATTGGTTACAAAGTTAGATTCGTGACATAAAAGTCGCGAGACGTTCAAAACCTCATTATCGATTGATTAAAAACGATTACATAAGTACTCGTAACATAAGTACTCGTAACTGCCAGCTTCAAACGCAATTCAACGCCTCTGCCACCATGCCACAACCCAAACCGATGCCCGATGCAATTCTCGTTGCTACACTGCTACTGCATGTTTACAGATTTCCGGCCACGCTTATTGATGTCCTCGTGGAGTTTGAGCCACGCTCTGTTCATGTGCTCACTCCGGATGTGCATGTTGTCAAGTCCAATTCACTCAGGTATTTTTTCTGGCACGGTCTGTTGTGTATCTTTCGAATCGGTTCCTCTTCGCACGGCTCACAAGGGAAGAAAGTCGGCTGTATGGCACGGTTGCTATCCTGTTGAGGCCATTTTTATTTGAATCGAATAACACCCGGGGCTGCAAGATCGAAGCATGGATTATTTGCTTCACTCCAGGAAGCGCGGCGGTTGTCGGATCCAGAACCTTTCGCTATATGATGACGATGTGAAATAGACTCTTATTATCGTCATGGCCCACTTTCTGGCTGTAGTTGCGTTCGCGCGGCTGCTTCCTCTGCCCACTGCCTCTCCCTGCAGCAAACTCTCCATCTCGAAAATACCACCATCCTCAATGTCACATACTGTACTATTCCGACTAAGTATTCAGTCACTGGTCACAGACGCCATTGAATTGAATACTTTTGAAAAGTGTCACAGGTCACCAGTGGCGTTGAATACTTGGCCAATCTATCTTTTTGCAGGGGCAAAAATTACAATTTTTTCTCCCCCCAAGGGGGTTGTACACCTCACACACATTTTGTACTAAAAATGAAACCTAAACGTCGAAATATTCATGTTAATTAATGCTCCTCCTACATTTCATGTCCTCCGTACTGCACGGGTGCCTTGCTGGTGCGCTTCGGGCGATGCACAGTGAGCGGAAAATCATCCACAACAATGTCTGACTCCAAGCAACTCCATTCCGACCCAAATTATGGTGTCCTCTCCAATGATAAAACCATCCGGGAGCGGTGCGAGACCACTGGAACGTGGTTGATCAAGAAAACAGTTCCTCGTTAATGATTTCTTCCCCTGAGAGACCCAGGCGGTTTGGTTGAATGCAGCTATGGTATTCTGAGGATGGTCGTGTCGTGAAAGCTCGGAAAGAAAATACTGTGAGTTTCAGGCCGAATCTGACTCGTTTGGGCTCAAAATCACATCGATCTGTATATGGCGGCCGCCGGGGGGTAAATCTCCTTTGAATACTTGAACAAATGAACACTTGAAATAGTGGTCGCAGGTCCCAGCCAACTTTGAATCGATGGCATTTGAATACTTGCGGTCACTGGTCACAACCCTTGAATACTTGGTCGGAATAGTACAGTACGTTGCCGCTCCGAAAAATATGACGACCCCTGGGATCTGCCAGTCAACAGCCCCATTTACCTCTGCGCCTCTCTGCCACGTTCAATTCGTCATAAATACGACTTCGACCTCCGCTGTGCACGCCGAAGCCTGGCTGCCGGACACTTGGTTCGGTCGTTTTATGGCCACGGGGAATGGGGCCTCGACGGATGTGCGTTGCATTCGTATATCACAGAGAGCTCGATGGCTGACATATGCAGGTATCGATTACATATCGCTCGACTACGGAGCGTCCCTCCACTTCGCAACCTTCGGCACGGACAACGGGCACGATGGGCCAAGCGGACTGCCGTTCCTTGAGGTGATAAACGACTTCGCCTTCCGCGCGGTGCACGTCGAAGCGGTCATAGGGAAGCAGATCGTCCAGGTGTATTATGAGACGCCCGCCGCGAAGTCGTATTATCTGGGGTGCTCGACGGGCGGGCGGCAGGGCACGCAGGCCGCTCTGAAGTTCCCTGGCGACTTCGACGGTATTTTGGCGGGCGCACCCGCCACGGATTTCAACCATTTGACGGGATGGTCCGGGCTGTTGACCCATTTCGTGGGTGCGACGGATCCTTCGATGACAGCGGTCGATACTTCGCCGAAATTCATCCCCCCGCCGTTGTGGACTGTTGTCTCGACGGAGATTCTGCGCCAGTGTGACGCGCTCGACGGGCTGGTCGACGGGATCATCACGGAGCCGGACGATTGCGACTTCCGTCCGGACACTCTTGCGTGTAGGGGGAACCAGACGGATAACTGCCTGACGCCGCCTCAGGTCGAAGCGTTGAAGAACATTTACTCTCCGATTCTTGGATTACAAGGGCAGCTCATTTATCCGCGCTACTCACCCGGCGCGGAGGCAGATCCAATAGCGACGGCTTTGATATTCGGCGGGGCCTTTTTCCCGTTCACTGCGGTATGCATTTTCCTCACGGAGGAATGTGTTCTCACGGGAGCCGCAGGATTGGGAGCGATACGTCATTTTAAACGTCACGGAGCACAACTTTACCAACTTTGGGCTGCCCGACATCGTGCTGCTATTCGACAAAATCAACGCGGGCGGCATCGTCACATTTAACGGCGACCTGTCCGCCTTCCGCGACCGCGGCGGAAAGTTCATCACTTACCACGGCGACCGGGTATGTGCACATTAGTCCTTGAACGCGTTCGCCAGCTGATATGTGGCACAGATCATATCCTCCACCAACTCCAAGCGCGTGTATGACCTCATATCGCAGACTCTCACGATGCCCTCATTCGACGACTTTTACCGTCTATTCCTCATTCAGGGGATGAGCCACTGCTTCGGTGGCATCGGCGCGCCGGCGTTCGGGCAGGGCATATCCCCGGGCCTGAATATCGTTAACACCTCGTCGCACAACATCTTGCTCGCGCTCGTGGACTGGGTGGAAGGTGGCGTCGCCCCCGCGACTATCATCGGCTCCGGGGCGAACAACACCGAGCGGACACACTGCCGGTACCCAATGAAGAGTGTTCAACGGTTCGGTGTTTGTTTGTGTCCAGCGCAGGGAATGAACTCCTTGAACGGAAATATCTTGTTTTCTGAAGTACTTCAAATACATACATACCTGCTGTTGGGGATGTGTATTGTGTTAAAATTGAACCTACTCTTTTTTGATATGCCTACCGGAGATCTTAGAAGTGGCCCGGAAATCCAGGCCTGGGACGGGTCCCGGGCATCCCATTCGTCCACTTACGGGTAGCGATTTGTGATTGTCACACCCGCACATACTATTCATCCGCCAGGGCTGCTACAGCGTTACTGATGATAGGCAATCTCGACCCAGCTAACAGTAAAACTGATTACCGTCCCGCCGTACGGTGTCAACGCCTCGTTGGCACGGTACCTGACGGGGATTTTTGGCTGATTGCATGTACCCATGCGCAGGATATGGTGCGGAACCTGTGCAAGCATGCCGCCCCGGACTCCGCCGATTGCGTACCCTGAATACGAGAGGGAGCGGAGGGTGAAATGCGGCGCGGCGCGGGCGGAGGAGAGCAGGCGCCACTGCGGGGGTAAGCCGGCCTTCAAGCGGTAGCGCAGGAACGCCGCGCGGGGTGGCCAAAGCGATAGGAGAGTGCGGCGAGCTGCATTGTCTGAGGTGTAAATAGATACGATGAAGGCGTCTGCGTCGAGGAGGCTCGGGTGTACTGCGAGGTGAACTGTGTCACATTCTATGGTCTGGCGGACGATCGGGGGGACCGCGATGGAGGGGATGCGCGTGAGAGGGACATTAATGTCTATGGTGGAGAGGGGGCGCCAGTGACCCTCGAAGGACGAAATCGAGTAGATCAGGAGCTGCGGACCGTCAGCTGTGTGATTGCAGACACATAGAAACCCGGGGACGAGGACCGGAGGCTGAGAGGCGTACTCAGCGAATTCAGAAGTGGACATGTAGATTATCCCCATACCTGATTGCCTGGTGACACGTACGGCACGACGAGATAGCCAGCGTCATGCCAATCAATGAGGAGGATTTCGTGGAACTCCCCGAACACGACCGCGATGAATTGATCACATATAAGCGGGTGTACTATTGTCGCTGCCAGAGTGGGCAGCAAGACGGAATAGAGCGGTGTACATGCACCGGTCCTGGTGTCTATCCGAATTATCTCCATTTCCCTGGATTACCGGTGTCAATAAGTAAGAGTAAGAGCAGCCACGTACGCGACACGTACGCGAGAAGACGGTGCGTCACGGCACGGGCGAGAACGATGGACACCGTGGCTTGAGCCGCATCGTGCTGTGTGCCATACACGAAGCCGGAGACCAGCATCGCTGTCCGTAAGCCTGTCTCTATGTCCCAAAGCTCCAGGTGGTTAGTGTGCGACACGAGCAAGTGCCTTCCGTCCACCAGGAGTCTGATGCGTAGGTCACTCAAGTCCAGGAATCCGGGGTGTGCGTGCTTGTTCTCCAGTTGTATCGGGAAATGTATCGTGCGCGATGCGGTGGGTGGCCGCGCAGATCTTTCTGCCCACTGGTGCGGGCCAAAGGCGTTCCGCTTGACCTCCTGTATGAGCTCTGGCGTTGAATAGCTCAAGAAGAGGTCGGTGGGGGGTAGCTCGATCAAGGAACGATAATGTAGGGTCCTGATAAGCGAGCGCCAGAGGTGCGTCGTGTGCGTTATAGCGCGAAAGTGGTGATTGGCCTGAAAACTCGAGTGCGTCAAGGACAGGGAGCGTAGGGCGCCCATACAGCCTACCTTGCCAGCTGCGAGGACGGTGCGGATATCCACCAATTCGAGGATACGCAAGAGGAGATCGTCGTATAGCGGGGACATGAAGGACAGAAGAAGCCAAGAGGTCTCAGATCAGGCTATCGATCAAAACACGTGAACGACTACCCCAACAAACATCAATAAGCTGATCTCCTTCACTGTTTGCAGTCGCGCGCGGGCCGGACACGTCTGTTGGACTACTAAAAATCCCAAATACATAGCTTAAATACTGTAAAACAGCTCCCTCTTTAAATCAACGAAGTTTCAGGTCTTGGACTTGACTTGACTGTGCGAGAGCCACAAGAGCCATCCCAACCAAATTGGGAAATAAATCCGAGAATATCTCAGTTTGGACCGTATTTTCTCCAGAAAACACCCCTTTCTACCTAATAATAGTTTTAGTGCTTTATTGGGCCCTCGTACCAATTTATTTTGCCCTCTCACACTCACCCGTAGTGATGTGCAGGGCTCGGCTTCAAGCCCTAGGCCCGCCAGGCCGAGCCCGGCCAAGCCCGAGCCGGGCCGAGCCCGACGCAGGGCTTGAGCGGGCCCAGGGCTCGGGCCTCAAATATTTCAAGCCCAAGCCCGGGCTTCAGGCCGCGGCTTGAGTGCTGCTTACACCACCAATCACCATCTTCAAATTTATCCAGGGAAGCTTTTTCAGCAGCTCGAATACATCCTGAAGGGTTTTGGAACTGGCTCACCGAACATCACTCTAATGCAACACAGTTAGAAAATTCAACTCCGGAGTCCCAAAATGGAAATTTGTTTGTTGAGACGGCTCGGAAGTGCGACATGAAGCCGGTAAGAATTCGCATAAATCAGTCCGGTACTCACATGGCTATCTAGAAGCCCACCACACTACAAAACCCCGAATGTACTGGCTTAGTCAGCCCAGTGATCAAGCCCGGGCCCAAGCCTAAGCCCCGGGCTTGGGGCCCTACCTGAGGGCTCGGGCTCGGGCCTGGGATATCTTAAGCCCAGGCCGCGTCAAGCCGAGCCCAAGCCCGGGCTTCCAGGCCGAGCCGGGCCCTGAACATCACTACTCACCCGAAGCTCACATCATTCAGATCCGATGAAAGCACGTGTCATCAGTTGTATGGCCGATCGTCCGACACAGGGGGCAAAAGAGGAGGCCCTTGTAATAGCGGCATCCGACAGGCATGCCACGGGCCTTTCACGGGCCCATGCTCGGCCCGCGCTGCAGCCTCGTTGCAATGATAGTATTTATATCTGATAGACAGATCCTGTCAACGAAGTCCGGCTGACGGGGGCGACCTCCCACGATGCATATATTGCCTCCGAAGTTCTTTGTCTTCGCACCTCATTCTTCTAACAAGCACGGTCCTCTGTTTTGACCCTGATCCTCCTCTCCTCTACAATTCCAATCTTCTGTACAAACCAATGGCCGAATCCAGCAAAAAGCGCAAGCCCAGCACCTCGGGCCGGGGGTCTTCGAGCACAAAGAAAGCACGCGGCAAAGCCAAAGCGACGAGCTCTGCTGCCGGCGCCGGAGACGAGGGTGGAGAACCGGGACCAAACTCTGAAACCCTTCCGTCTGGACGCAGGAGAAACCCACACGGGATAGCTCCGGACGATGTTGATGATGCCGCCAAGCCTACTCGGGTGTGCAGACAACTTCCTTGTTCCCCAATATCCACTGAACAGAATTTTAGCGTGCATTTCAGCGCCACATTCGGATGGCGTCTGGGCTACTCACTGCCGATGCCGTCCTTGGGCCTGCAGACGCATACATCGACCATTATGACAAGCGCTTCAATGAGACGGATAATATTGAGGCGCTCATGAGAGAAATTGTTGCAGAGGTGAAAAAGCCAAACAGGGATGCTTTCAAACGTGCGGAGAGGCTTATCAGGGAGGCGAAGGTCATTGCGAGGGGGGAGGCAGACGACACATCGGGGCACTACGGTCAAATTGCGAAGGATATTGCCCTCATGCCGGCGGAGCACATAGCTTTCGTTTTCGGTGCCATCACCCGTGCAGGCCTCAAAACCTTCCATCCCGATGTCTTCGGTCCCGCCCGCTCAACGTATAACCAGCTTCACCGGCACCTGGCCGTCTCGACATTCCAATCCATCGCAGCGTGGTACGGGTTCACCGCGCGCAATGTCTCCCTCACCATCTCGCAAGACTATCATCTGCTCTCCGAGATGTATGATAATTTCGTTCATGGCACGTTGAAGACCAACAGTCGCAAGGAGAATAACTCCCCTGGGAGCCTGTCGAAAGCAATCACTCAATCCAGTGCAGATAAGCGTCGAGCCAGGGTTCGCCTCCATTCATTCTTCGTTGATTTCTGGCAGCTCACTCTATGACAGCTTTGTGATCGGCGTTACAAGGAGGTCAAATCGAAGGGCTATCGTAAGCCTATTCTTCGATTGGTGAAGGCGAAGGCAGTCCATTCAGATGACGAGCGCCCCGAGGGCGGCGATCCGAAGAAGAGCAAGGGTCTTCTTATCTGCACGAAGGAAGGTCGTAACCCGATCGTCACTGCATTTTTCCGGGAGCAGGACAACAGCATTGTGAAACGGCTGCAGCGTAGTCCACATAGGAACCAGAAGTGCGTCTCAGTTACAGCATCGTATTCGGTGCTGACTTTCTGCAGAGTTCCAGAGACCCAAACTGTTACTGTTCCGCCCACCAAGGCCTCTGCGCTGTCCAGGATCCTCCCTGTCGGCATACCCATCGATTTCTGGGATCCCGAGTTTTACAACCGTGAGTTGGATCTCCAGGAAAAGGCCATGTATATCAATACGGGAGTCGCATTCCCCCTCCCGAAATTCTGCAATACCGAGCATGTTGCAGACTGGGTCAAGATGCCTGCCAAGGAGTTCATGGTGAAGTACGGTAACGATGTGCTTGCCCTCTACAAGATCCCGACAGCGGAGGAGCTTGCGGGACTCGCGTCCGGTGCTCCTGAGGACGACGGTGCAGATGGTTACAACGAGTCGACCGACCTCGATGACAGTGATGAAGAGGATGGTGAGTCCATGGAGGACTAACGGAATACTATGTTACTGCTTCCGGATCGATGCTCGCCACTTCATAGTACGACTGTTTCTTTGATCTCTTGTTATGTGCCATGCCCGATTATGCAATATTGACCATGTAGTTTTGTATGAATGCTATATGTTTATGCTCCATGTTCTCTGCCTGTGGTTGTCACGAGATCTCTGGGTCAAATCCGATGTTATTCTCTGTTAATATTATGCCCGCTCTCCTAAGCCTGGCCCATGGTGTAGCTGGATCTCGGAGAGGATCATTCTCGTGTTCTTCGGGGTCTGTATCCGACTTTGTGCTAAGCCAGCCATCCACCCCCCCCAACTCCAGAAGCCAGATATATCTTACCATACATTTCCATAAATAATTTCCTGCAGCCACTGTTGGACAATTGAATTGTTGGCCATAAAGTTTTCAGTTAAAATATACATTCCAATCCACTTGAACGTGATGGGACGCTGCACGGCCCGGCAAACTCGCACTCATGTACTTTCTCCTCTTCAATCGCTCCCCAGTCTAAATGTCAGGGAGGAAGGTAGCAGGTGCAAGCATGGGAGCTTAAAATTAACCAGTTCTCCACTCTCCATTGGCTTCAAATTGGCTCCGCATTTGCGACACTTACCCTCATGAGTTTGGTTGAAAACCACTCCACCCTGCAACTGTATGTGCAGTGGCAGTTGCATGAACATATATTATGGTTATCAGACACATCTATGAGTGTCCCCAAATTTACTTAGAGTCACAGGTGCACACTTGGCAAAAGTGGAGGGGGGTCAATGTTTAGGGATACCGTTTTTTGGATGGTCAATAAAAATTGCTCTACCCTGCAGCAAGTGGTGATGCACACATGAATTATGGGCATTAGACACACATAGAAGTTTGTTTTTGCCCGTAAGTACACTAAACATTATTAGTACAATGTGTTGCATGTACAACGAAATCCACCCGAGGTGGATTTCCTTCCGTTATATTTGATCGGATCATTTCCCTTTTTGGGCAGTTATATAAGCCTCTCTCGTACCCCATACTGTCATAAACTTTGGGTGTCTACCGAGGGGTATGGGGTATGACAGGTTAGACTGTATATCAGTATTAATACATATGGTGCCAATCTGATCTGGGCACCTACAAAAGGTGTCATGATTCTGAATTTCAGTTACTTCTGCCAGTAGCGGGCCGCGCCGCTCCTCGGCTTCACACTGATCTGGAAGATGGATGCCATTTCCTGATGGTTTGTATGCTGCACTGTTGATGCAAGCAGTCAAAGCCAAGACAGATGACTGATTCTCAACTGATTTGATGCGAGAAGTAAAAGGCAGGACAGGTGACACCGATAGATTTAAACAGGTCATGAGTGACCTTCTGAAGAATCGCCTCCTTCCCACCCCCCACAATGGCCCTGAAGGTTTCAGCCATTTGTGTTTGCTCTTCGTGCAAAGAGTCCACCGTTGTGATTGATGGATCACCCCAGCCGGGAAAGAAGGTTCATCCGCAAACCCGCAAACATCATATGTTTGGGGCAGGACCTCCAGCAAAGAAGAGGGGGAAAAAGAAGACACTTTCAGACCAAGACACAGACTCCGATACTGAAGCACAAGGTATTCTTTCAATAGTTGGACATGTTTGGCATTGCTCACCCGGCCGGGTAGGAACCCCTGCAGATCCTGAGCCCGAAGTAGATGAGCCGGGTACTCAAGACGAAAAAAACACTCCACTTGCTACTGTTGTCCAACTCTGCTGCTTGCTTGCAATCTGGCTTCATGCCAGTGCCGGTGTAAGCCGTGCTACTGTGAACACTGTTCTCAAGGCTATCCAGTTTATTATTGCAACTACACTAGAGCTGGTCCGGGTCTCTCTGATTTCGCAGGGCATTACTGGAGCAGAAATCCCGTCCTTCAAGATTCCAGTGGATATTCGCACGTGTCACAAACTCTATAAATTGGAGCCTGAAATTGTTCGCACAACTTGTTGTCCCAAGTGCTACACTATTTATCAAGGGGAAATTTGGGAGATCCCTTCTCGTTGCTCCTTCAAACGGTCCAAAGGTGCCAAGAAATGTAATGCAGATCTTTGCCGGAAAAGACGCACTCCTACCGGGATTAAGGATGTCCCACACACAATGTTTAATACCCAGGCATTTGAATCCTGGCTAGATTTTTTCCTCTCGCAGCGGGTCATTGAGGACAGCTTGGAGGAGGCATTTACCAGAACTGGATCCATGCCAGGCCAGCCTATCCATGACTTACGTGATAGCCGGGCATGGAAGGATCTTGGTGACTACCTGTCTAACAAATACAATCTGGTCTTTGGCCTTTATATTGACTGGTTCAATCCATATGGGAATAAAACAGCTGGTCTGTCTTCTTTATATTGCCATATTCCAATTGCTGATGTGATTCTTCTAGGAAAAGTTGTTTCATGCGGGGCCGTAGTTTTGTGCTGCATGAACCTACCTCTGGAACTCCGCTATCTGCCAGAAAATGTTTTCATTGTTGGATTGCTTCCTTCTCCATCCAAGCCTGATGCAGTGCTGCTCACTCATCTCTTGGACCCCATCGTCAAAGCTGTATTAAATTATAAGGCACCTGGCAAGAAGGTAGCCACACATTATCATCCCGAGGGTGTTCATGTCCAGACCCGGATTATTCCACTCATCGCTGATTTGCCTGCTGCGCGGGAGGCCGGAGGCTTCCTGTCTCATGCAGCAATTCAGTACTGCTGGTTCTGTCTACTCACTAGTGATGAGAATCATAGGCTCGATCATACATTATGGAACTACCGCACTGGAGAACAAGTACGAAGGGATGCCAGGGCCTGGCAAAAGTTAACGACCATCAAGGATCGTAACAATCAAGCCAAGGAGACGGGTGTGCGTTGGTGCTCTATGCATCTCCAGTCTTACTGGGACCCTGTTCTGCACACAATCCTGGGATTCATGCACAATTGGCTGGAAAGTGTACTTGAGCATCAGCTCCGAGTTTTATCGGGTATAGGCCGGACACTCAAAAAGTCAAAGGAGTTGCTGGAAATCCAAGACTATGAAGATTTTGATGAGGGGGATATTGCCGAAACTGGAACAGAAGTTCACGGATTATTGATTGACAAGTTGGACGATCCTTCCGAGTTGGAGAGTTTACGTGAATCTCTTGCTTCCTTCAGCCCTGCAACTCCGGTACCAAGTTCAATCGATTTTGAAAGGGAGGAAGACTGGGAGGATGTGGAGATGGATGATGACACAGAGTACGGTGACACAGCTGTTTATGGAAACTTCAAGATACCTACAGACACTCTGGATAAAATTCACAAATGTATAAAAGAGGTCTCCCTTCCTACATGGGTGACACGGTTACCGGACAATCTGGGCGAGAAAAAACATGGGAAATTGAAGGCAGAACAGTTTCTTACTTTGTTTACCGTGATCCTGCCACTTGTTTTGCCTGAAACTCCGCTCACAGAAGATGACTCAACAAGTGAAGAAATGCTTGAAGGATTTTATCATCTTGTTGCAGCAACAAACATCATTGCCTCCTATGAGACTTCAGACACCGAAGCAGAATCTTACATGGAGCATTATGTTGCATACCGCAAACATATCCAGAAAGTGTATCCGGATTGTCCCAAGCCTCCCAACCTCCACTATGCGATGCATAATGAGCGCATCCTCAAGTACTGGGGTCCAATGGCTGGGTTGAATGAGTTCTGGGGTGAACGAATCAATGGGATGCTTCAGAGAATTAAGACAAACAATCATCTGTGTGAGTAGCTACTCCTTTAAAATCACTACATACTAAAGAATGTTCTAGATGATATGGATTACACCATGTTGCGCCAAATGGCTCGTCGTTGTCGTTTGCTCGCGTATCTTCACAACTCGGAATTTCTGGATCCACTCTTGAAGCAATTTGCAGATATTTTGGATATGAAAAATAAAAACAAACCAAAGGAACCTCAAGAACTTGATAGCTTTGCTGTTGCTCACTATCTGTCCAAAGCCCATAAAATGTCTCCAAAGGAGTACAAACCTATTTTGGGTTACCTTAATGCTTCTGGCGAAGCCACCGTTAGTTGGTTGAGCTACCCAGCTATAGAATATCAATCTATGATTCTCCCTCCAAATGCCAAACGGCTTAGGGAATACCACGAGAATGGACGCACATACAGCTGCTACTCTTCGCACCATGCAAACAGTTTAATTCAGTTTCAGAAGCCTAATAGTAATGAGCCACGGATGACCGGGGTTATCAAGTTTATTCTGGAGGTACCCTTGCATGGCTCCTTGAGGAAATTCATTTTTGTAGCACCCCATCGGCCTATTGATATTCGTCGCACACCATTCCAGCATTTTCCTCGGATGATGGCAACCCTGGTTGAGGTTGAATTTTACCAGACTTTGATGGTTATTGAACCCAAACATGTTATCACCCATTTGGCTGCCTGGACGAGACCTTCGAGGACCTATCCAGGCATCAATAAACAATTCATGGTAATCTGTTGGGGACTAAATAGAGGCCGTAAATAAATATTATATATTTTGAATTCAGTTGGTTCAGTCAAATCTGTTTCTTCATAGCTACAGTCGTGGACCCCTGTAAATTTCTGAGGTAAGACCGCGGCAAGATAGGGCAAGATCCGAATCAATTTAAACGGTGGGAAGGCTGCACCCAAATTGGGACTGAAATCACGGAGGCAATCGATTCATCACAGATGTCCTGTCAATCTGCATTGTGGGCCGATGGTGGGCGCAGAAAGTGCCGCTGGGTTGCCCTTATTACAGGTGCCCCCTCCTTTGCCCCCTGTGCGATCTGAGACCTCTTGGAAGAAGGAGACCAATTGGGATCTAGAAATAACGAGATACCGAGGTTGATCGCGGTATGATGGCCGTATGATCGGCCGAGCCATGCCGTCGATGTGTTGGCCAAACAATACCATATATCTCCTCTGTATTAACGCGCCCGTATGGCACCCGGATAGATAATATCTCTACGATACGGTACAAGATACGATACACAATACGGGGATGCTGAAAGGGGCGGCAGTACGGAGGTGCTGGCATGGAGAGCGGGAGAAGGCAGGCGGCAGGCGGGTGGCTGACCGTCATTGTCTTGCGAGAGCTGGGCGGGTGGCTGATGGTAGGCCTCCTGCAAGAGCTGGAGCTCCTGCCTCTCGCGCCGCTCCCTCTCGAGACGCTCCCGTTCCTCGTGCTCGGCAACAACGTCGAGGAGCTGGATCTCCTCCTCCAGCAAGAGCTCCAGCGAGGGGGAGCACAGACGTGAGCGAAGGAGGAAGAGAGGCGGGGAAATGGTGGAGGAGAGAGAGGAGGTGTGTCGTAGGTCTTTGCTTGGCACGGACAGCTGGCTTGATGCGGAGCTGAAACTCCGCGGGATGCCGGCGGTATTGCCGGACCTCGGACTCCCAGATTTCCTAGCAAGAAGCGTCCAGAAGCGTTGCCGTCCATCAACCATCACGCATCATGATCAGTTATCAGTGATCGGACCTGTGAAGGAGGATATACGGAAGGCCCCCGGTCACTACCTTTACAGCCGTTTGCAGAAGACTTGCAGAAGTCCGTGTAAACCTGAAAAAGTTTCGCACCATCACGTGCTCAATGCCGAGTGTTGCCGAGTAATTCCCGACGCTCTGAGTCTAACTGACCCCAATTCCGATCGATTCGTTGAATAAACGCGACTAAGCTTGCATTTTAGCACCTCAGGAAGTCTGGGCACTGAATCCTGACATCTCGGAAAAACTCGGCAATCTGTACGTGACGGCGCGATTTTTTTTTCGGGTCTTCACGGACTTATGCGAACGGCTGTAATGCCCCAAGAGGTTCCAGCAATACTTTGACGAACTAATGGGGTAGTTATAAGCAGAGAATTGCATCCCCGTGTAATGTGCCGTCAGTGGCTGTGGCACATAACGGTTATGTGGACCAGCAGCGTGATTACGAGTACTTATGTCATCGGTTTATTAACCAATCCGAAATGAGGTTTCCAAGGTCTCGGTGAATCGTGTCCCGTTTTAAGTTTGTAATGAATTTAGGGGCTGTGCTAATATATTTTGTGGCTGTGTTGAGGCACATTTAGTGGCTGTCCCTTGAATCCTATTCATATTTTGTGAGCACTTGGTGGCTGTGTTTGTATTCCATAATCAGTGAGCGATCTTCGACTGTGTTCACTTCTTGCAGGTGTCACTTATTTTTGTACACACCTCGCCTATGTGGCTAAACTTAAGTGCCTTGCTGCCACTACCTCTCCTCTGGACCCAAAAATCTTCAGGTGTCTACTGGACATATGTATCATGTCCAAATTATTATGTGAGACACACAGATTGCCGAGATTCCATGTGTTCGAAGACTTTGGTTCAACCATCACATGATCACGTGTGCTATTAGGGAAAATGTCGGCGCCTTGCTGCCATCAAGGCTCTTCGGGACCCGACAATATTCAGGCATACACTGGGTAGCTCTATTGTGTCAAAATTATCATTTTAGACACACTGCTTGCAGTGGTTCCATGTGTTCTAGGACTTTCACATGATCACGTGCACTACTGGGCCGAAAAATCAGTGCCTTGCTGCCACCAAGGCTCCTCTGGACTTGAAAATATTTAGGAATCTAGTGGATGTCACTATTGTGTCAGAATTATTATTCTAGACACACCAATTGCAGTGGTTCCAGGTGTTCAACAACTTTGGTTCCACCTTCATATGATCACATGCACTACTGGGCCGAAAATCAGCTCCTTACTGCCGCCAAGGCTCCTCTGGACCTGAAAATATTTAGGCATCTATTGGATGCCACCATTGTGTCAGAATTATTATTCTAGACACACTGATTGCAGTGGTTCCATGCATTTAAGGACTTTGGTTCCAGCATCACATGCTAATGTGCCCTACTGGGGCCAAAAATTAGTGCCTTACTGCCACCAAGGCTCCTGTGGACCTGAAAATATTTAGGCACCCACTGGGTGTTTCTATTGTGTCAGAATTATTATTCTGAGCACACCGGTTGCGCATAATTAGGGTCCCAGTGGCTGTCAACATCCTGTATTCGGAGCTTCCATGTATACTTTGCATGTCGCGGTCAGCTCAGAATCCATGCTCTCGATAAGGAGGACTAGCACTCAGGTATGAAATGAGATCTCACCTGCAGCCGTGCAGAACAATGGGCACCACAGTATGTCCGAGAGTACATTATACCTCAGTTAAATACAGATTGCTGAGCTGGGGGAATGCACAATGTGGTATGATTTAGTCGATCCCTGAGCAGTCGTAGACTGATCAACCAGTCATGTTTTCTCATCATCGAACGCATCAAGAGAAGCCGTGTCCGGGCACAGCAGTAAAACAGTCGAAATAAGTCAAAGTAGCCGTATACCAGGGACAGATGGGTTTGTGCATTTAATACTAGTGTATACAGCAGAAGCCAGCAAAAATCAGGGTATCGCACTGAGTCAGTTCACATTTTATTATAACAGAGTGGTGTAGGTGAGCAATCAGGGGCTGAAGTCATGCAAGGTTTGGTTTCACAAGACATTGTCTCACCGGGGAGCACCCCAAGGAATCAACGGTCAATGCATTTGTACATTGCCATCTCCCTGTTATATCTATGAGCCAGATGGCCCACAGAGACATGATAGCAATCGCCAGCGGTGGAAAGTCCGCATTGGTATGAGGAAACAGCAGATTAAGGTTGTGGTAGGAATGCAAAAGGGGATTTCTTTGTTTTTCGCCCCATGCTTTTCTGTGCTGACCGGTCACCGGGGTGGTTTCGTGGCCCCCGTTTCAACTACAGTTTAAAATAGCAATCTATTATACATGCATACATCAATAATTTCAGTGCAGTATAGCAGGACATTGGGTAGATACTTCATCAATAATAATTGAGACTGGCCAAATTGCTTTTTCCGCCCAATGCGCATGGTAACCGGTTTAGCAGACTGACAGGCCATTTGATATGTTGGGCAATCAATGTGGGAGCACACACGACCAATCAGGTCGCATGACTCGGGGTCTTCCGACCGGATCAACGCGGACATCATCCTCGCGCGCAGCGGGGCGGGCACATCGTTGAGCATCCGGAAGACTCTGCATGCACTGTCAACTAGTGTTATTAGTGCCACACAATTACTCCCGGTGAATAAATGTGTTATTCATCGCCCAGCCTGATGCATTTTGAAGTCGGCTGTAAGTCTATCAATTTGATCCAGGGTAATTTTCTCATGGACTTATTAGAAACGAGATGTTGTTGCGGCCGACGTCAGAGAAATCATTAACAAAACGATGCTGGGTTTGTACAGCTTTTGCATATTCGTGGATTGTGTTTGGTCCACCCGAACGGTAGCCAAGATTGGCGGCCTGCCCCCAGGTGCCAGGCCGGCAGTTCAATCGGGCGGATCTGTCTCCAAGAGACCACGAGTGGCCGGTATTACTAAAATAAGGGTGAAAAAAAGAGGAGGTTGGATGACAGAGAGAAGGAGAACTGTGTTTCAGTGGAGGCTATGACAACACGGAGTGGCCGAAAACTACTGAGATGATACAGTGTCTCAATTTCACATGGTGTACATTTGTAAATTGATATGGATCTTTGAAATTTTGGTGGCTATATATCACGCCCATCCAAAAAGAAATAAAAATGATACATCGATCTCAGCTGATGAGAGGCGGCGCTGTGGCATACCGTACGTAGACGGTTGCCAATTAAAGTTCTTCCCATACTGAAGCGGCTAAGCAGCCTTAGAGAAATAACCAACAGTTACAAATTGACAACCAGACTCACTATGTGACTTGAAACCTTAGCCAAGTGCCTTTACTGTGTGACCAGCGATTGACTGGTTTCATGTATTCTCTACCCTGGTTGCTGATCTTTTTTCCGCTTCCTGATCCACTAAAATTTGTTGGTAAGAAATGAAGTAAAATTGTCGGTTTTCTCGATAAAATGAAAAAAGTACATAAGTACGAGTTTGCCGGGCCGTGCCACGGCCATCACCCCCAAGTCAGTTAACCCTTATCCCCGTCCAGTTTCACTTTACCATCCGGTTTCACTCTTTTTGGCAGATTTGATGCCACAAACACCATAACCGTGCCCTGCCAAGGGCCAGCGGTGTCCACCGGTGCCACTAACGGACTTTCCACCGGCGGCCTCTTTCCCATGATTCACTCAGCTCTCCGATACGTCAATTTAAAACTGGAAACACATCACACAATCTACTTAGCAAACCGCGCTGAAACCACAGCCCTCAGACCGTGTCAGGAATGGGCAAAAACGCTGCCACCGTCATGGCCTTGAACTTCTCCTCACTGTACGGCGGGTAACGAACCGCGTTGAATGGCTCCACTCTGGATAAGACCATATTGAGGAGTTGGCCCTAACATAAAGATGAATAGTACGTACTCTTTGGGCACGTCGATGCTTGAGCGATCGTATGAGAAAGCGTCATACCTGGAAGGAGTTAACGGAAGACGAGAACGCGCCATGAGCGGAATCCTACGTGTATTTCAAAACTTGCACGCCGTCTGCGATGGATTCATTCAGCTCAGCCCATGTCGTCGAGGGAATAGGAACGTACGGCCAGATTCGCCGACGCCTCCGAAGGGCAGTTCGTTCACTATCCGAGAAGGTTAATTCGGCATACAGGGTGGGATCAATTAAGTTCGCCTCACCAATCAGCTGTTGCATCAGGTCGTTGAAAACGGCAGCGCCGCTCATTGTCTCATCCAAAACTGAGGATCGGTGAATATCTGGTAACATGTTACGCATTAGTTAACTTACTGCGCTCCTTCAGTTCGGCATTGTCGGTGAAGGTATAGAGAACGAGGGGGTGGGGGCTGGGGGATATAGCGATCAGCATATGAGAGACAACACTTCTTCTAACCCACCGGTTTTGCACAAATTCAATGGCTTCCTCGATGCTATCCACGGGCACGATGGGCAAGAAGGGGCCAAATATTTCGCTACGCAACCATTAGCCTGTTTCAACGGGCTGGTGCTCCACCACGTACCCTTCCATGAACGAATCGTTACCGGACACATCCCTCAGAATCGTGAACTCGATCTTGGTAGTGCCCTCCGTCTTTCCGCCTAGCACCACCTGACCCTTGGTTCGCTTGAGCAGGTCAGTGAGTCGCGTATGGTGCTGGGGCGAGACAATGCGGGAGACCGAGCTCGAGTTCATTGTTCCCTCAGGGAACATCTCGGCGTACGCATCCTTGAGCGCGGCGATGAATGCGTCTTGATGTCCGCGGGGAATGAGGACGTAGTCAGGCGAAACACAGAGCTACACCGGAATCAATGATGCATGCGTGGTCGAGCTGGTCGCATACCTGACCGCAGTTCTGAGTTTTACCCCAAACTATGCGCTTCGCAGCGAGTGCAATGTCGAACGTCGGGTCAATAATCACCGGTGATTTCCCTCCAAGCTCGAGTGTGAGCGGCGTGAGATGCTTCGCAGCTGCGGCGGAGATTATACGTGCGATCTGGCTATTTCCGGTGTAGAAGACTAGACGCATCGCGGATGAGCACGAAAGTAGTACTGCTTACAGCAATTACACTCACTGTGGTCCCCTGGTTATTAAATTGGAGTCAATTTCGAGACATCGATGATGAAAACGGGACACGCACATTGAAGCTCCAGCAGCTTGGTGGTCTCAGGAACGGCACCTAAGACGACGCGATACGCATCGGGATCCATATACTTGGGAAAAAGCTCCGCGAGCAGGGCGGAATTGTGCGGGGAAACTTCCGAAGGCTTGAGGACGGCGCAGCATCCCGCGGCAATGGCTCCGATGAAAGGCTGCAAGCTCAGCACCAACGGATAGTTCCAGGGGCTGAAAGAGTAGAACTTCAGACGCGCAACGACATGAGTGACGATCAACGGACGCAATAATCAGGACGGTGCCTTTGGCGCGCTTATAGATCGTGGGTTTCCACGGTTTCTGCCAGTCACTGCCGCGGGTTAGGCGATCGGGCAAGGGCTAGGGAGGAGGGACGCACGGAGCCTCAACGGCGACAGGTTTCACCCAGTTATCGAGCTCCTGAACGCTGACGAGCGCCCGCTCGATAATCGTTCCCTGAATGCAACACGTCACGACCGGCTCGGGTATTAGAATGACTGAGACCCACCATCTCATGCACGTAGACTTCAAGTCTGGGCTTCCCGAGGTCCTTGGCGAGAGCTTCCGCAAACGCCTCTCCGTTCTCTTGGAGCATGCGCGCCATTTGGAGCAGCTGCCGCTTGCGCCATTCCAGCGGGCGAGCGACACCCTTCCTGAAGTTGGCGCGAAGAGTGTCGCGGATCTGCGATGGAGGTCATAGTGAGCTTATGGATTGGACGGGGAGAGATGACGCACGGCCGGGATATCAGAGATGGGTGTGGTGGGCATCGAGAGGAAAGATAGCGGGAGGCTGTGAACATCCGAACCCTTTATATCAGATTTCACTGGTGCCCGCGGGCCGTGCCGTAAGAACGGGTTGTCAAGCATGCGTCTGCCCGACCATCACATCTTCTTGATATCTTCGTGATTTCCGGAGCTGCAATCTTCTGGCTCGTCGGGACTCGAGAGTGGAAGTTTCATCTACATTTCTTGGAGAATAGACTCCAGCAACATGACGCTCGCTCCGCGGAGCAGGAAGTTTTGAGTGAGTTGCGACTGGTAGTCTCTCGGAGTTAGTTCAATGAATGTTCTGATTTGGTTCTGATGGTCGAGAAAGAATCGTTGGCATCCACCTTACCCAGATCTGAGCCCGGAATTAGGCCTCAAACCCGACCCAATCCATCACTACGTTCGACCGTCAATGCCTTTTCAATCATAATAGTGTTGGCGAGCGGATGAACAGTTGAATTGTAACTCACTGGAAATCGCGGAGTATGCGTACGCGGGTGCTGCGGGAAACTCCTAGCCACGTCATCCGCCAAGTCTTGTCCTTTTTTATGTAACTTGAGGTTTAACTTGCCCCGTCACAGGACATACTTGAGGAATCCAGCTGAAAGACCGGGTCGCGTCTCACAGGCGGGTAAAAAAAGAAAGAGAAAAAAAAGAGGACCGCCTTGAATTCGTTCAAGCCCCCGAAACCACGACGACAAACCAGAAAATTTGAGCTAAAAGGGCGATGAGCGACTTCCTCGGGGCTCACGTTTGCGGGCGCGCCATTGAGAGACGGATCCCTGGAGGTAGCGCAACTCTCAGCCACGTGGACTACCAGCACAAAAAGGTGCACAGGACGGATGGCGAGTCGAGCTCAAGAAATTTCGTCCCAATCAGCACAGCTCGCTGGCATATCAGTCCTCTCAGGAAATCCCATAATGCTCTCCTCCCAATGCCGAAACGACGGCCAAATAGCAAAACGCTGAAGCAACGACGCGACGAAGCACCAGAGACAGAACGGCTACGCAAGCGGCGTGCGGTCGATCGCCGAGTTGCGGAAGCTGCTCTTGTCCTGCATTGAGTCTGTTTTTTAAAAAAAAATAACGGGGTCGTCAGCACGTTCAGGTAAAATGGGGGCATTAGAGAGAAGAGAGAGCGGAAAAGACGCACCATTGTTGGACTTGTACTCCATAATCGTGGATGCAGGGATGCCGAGTACCACGCGCAGCGTGTCCCTGCGGAAATTTCAGCACAGCGCGGGAAAATGGGAGAAATAGAAAAATACGCACCGAATACGCTCGCGCACTTGGACGTCCTGGTCGACGCGGTTCCACAGCGAGATGATGTCCTCACTCTGACGCACGCTGATCGTGCACCCGCAGATCTCAGGGAACGCGTCGTCTTCCGCTGTGTCCCCCTCCCCGTCCGCGTCCCCCGCATCACTCCCATCCTCCCAGCTCTCGCGCGGAGGCGCGTCTTGAATTCATTCAAGTTGACATCGTGATGAAGGGTGGAAAGAACGCATACCGCGACACCCGGCAAACATATCGCCTACGACGGCGCACAGCAGCGCCTCCCACACGCGGTCCGCGACACCCTTGCGCAGCCGGATGATCCATTTGCCACCGGTGATGTTGAGCGGGTCCTCCCACACAGGCCGTGTGATCCCCGTGTGGAAAAGCAGGTAGTCCGTCGTCGGTGTCAGCAGCGACGGAGGCGCGAGGTGCGTGTGCAGCGCCCAGAAGGACTCGACCTGGGGCAATTTAAAATTGAAATTGGAAAATGAAAATCCAGGTGACGCTACGCACGCTGCTGAACGCCGCGACGCGTTTGATTCCCTCCTCGTAGCTGAGGATCTTGTTTCCCGGCGCACGTTGCTGGCGGAACCAGAAGACCCAGCTGCGCGATGTTATTCGCCTCTCCCGCAGATTTGACAGAGATAACGCACGTATTTCGCAGCGGATGCACCGTGGGGCTCACGACGCTCTCCTCTGCCTCCCTCCCCTCCCCATGAGCATGCGCGTGGGCTTCAACGGAGGTCGAAAAGTGCTTCGACGTGGACCGCGCGCGTTGGGGCTGCGATTGCGCTGGGGCCTCTGCTGGGGCTGTGGTCAACACGGCGGGGGAGCTAGAGGACGCTGAGATGGCTAGGAAGCGGGACTGGCTGGAGTGGTTGGAGAAGTAGCTCATGCACGGTCCAGGCGGGGTACCAGGGTGATGGAAGACAAGTGGAGTAGTTTGCTGATGTTTACCTGAGCCATTGATCTCGGCATTCTGGCAAATTCGCCCTCTGGTTCTACTCTTTCCATTTGTATTCTGGGATTATACGACGAAATTGCATTCAGAAAACATAGGAACGCATCGTCCAAGCACGCTATATATCCTGCCATTCCTGAGGTATGAACTCTGCCAGAAAACCTTTGATCGACTTTTCATCAAACGTTCGGGTTTTGGATGCGAGTTGCCTGTGCAAGGTGCGTCATCGATGTTCTGTTGAGCCTAATCCTTGAGTCGCAATTTCGCTGGCCACTGGAATATCTCGTCGGCGCCAGAGTCCTCCGAGTCGCTCCCGCGCCTCCATTGATCAACTTCCGCACTTGTTCGGCTGTTTCTCGAATCTTTATCTCGCCGTTCGGAGCCGACTAGTGGCGTTTGTAAAGCAGGATCCTTCCCACAATCGCAGAAGTTTCAATCCGCTGGGGCGTAGAATTCGCGTAGAATCCGCGTAGAATATCGCGTAGAATCCCGCGTAGAATATCGCGTAGAATCCCGCGTAGACATTGTTGATGGATACGAGGCAGTGCTTTTGATGTTACCTATGTTGTACGACTAGTGAACCTAATCACATCTCCTGTCAGCCATGCAGGCCATGCGCAAGAACAGAGTCAGACCGTGGAAGTTGACGGTGGAAAGCGACGGATGCTGCTGCAAAGCGGACAGAATCTGCTGCAGACTCATTGCGACAAGAGGGGAACCCGGAAAGTCGCGATGCGTCTTGAGTACGAACCGGTTCGGCTACTTATGGCAGTCATGCGGCCCGAGATGTCCATCAATTCTACCATCTTTCTACGATTATTCTACGATTATTCTACCCGTATCCATCAACATCAATTCTACCCGATCTCTACCCGACCTCTACCCGAGGTTTGATCCCAACGGATTGAACACTCTCCACAATCGGCATAGTGTGCTGAATTCCACGCCTAAGTTCCCTTGACATTGTCGACCAGGAATCAGGATCCGAGGAAAAGTTACCGCTCCGATACTGTATAATTACATTCAATTCGACCGGGGGTGTGACGCGTGACCCGAATTACCAGTTCGACCATTCGACCAGGGCCGAAATTTTGCGTGACAGAGCCGAAATTTTCGACCACCAGAACGAAAATTTCAAATTTACACGTCGCGGAGGAGATTTTGAGCAGTTTCGACGCCTGCGTGACGAAAATTACATTCGACCAACGGGTGGGTGACACGTGACGAAACACCAATATTCGCCATCGACCAAGGGGGGAGTGACGCGTGACGGTCGAATTGAATGTAATAATACAGTAATCGTAGGCTTATAGTAGCTCCTAAGTATCATCAACGGAACATCAGAATATGCAGTAGTCGTTGAGCGACCTCGGTTGAATCAAGATCGAAGGAGTCGGAACGTACTGATTCCTCCATTCCGCTTAAATCTGCTCCCGCCATCGGCGTAGAAGTTGTGTGTGTAAATTGTTTCACTTCGTCCTCGCCTCAGCTGCAGACAGGCTCTTGTCCTGCATTCATGGCGCTTTTTTTGCTTCTGCTACTGGTTCCGTCTCTGGTGCTGACCCACCGTCCGGAGTATCGCAGAACGGGGCCGCGCAGTTCGCGCCCACACACACTGCATCCCACAGTAGTCTCTCTCGACAGACACTTTATCGTTTCTAGCTCGTTCCTCGCTCGATAAACAGTACACCCCAATGTGGATCGCACCGATCCAAAGCACATCCGAGAGAGTGAAGGCCTCTCTCTGTATTATCACGATCCGCATGGTAGGAGCCCTCGGTCCCGTGCGTTGCCATTCTTCTCACAATACGCACAAGCTGCTTTCCCCGAGATTCGATCCTTCGCATCCGTTCACGTCTCTGCATTTCACCACCCGGCGGTGCTGCTCGAGCATTCAGCTCATATGGCATCCACTGAATGCGATGCAAATTTCAGCACTGTAACTGTTACTTTCAAGTCCCATCAGGCCTGCTGGCGGCAGACGATTGAAGATTCGTGTGGCTCTGGGCACAATTCTGGCGAGCGTAGCGTTCACCTTGTGCATCGCATTGTGATATCCTCCAAGAGACTGGACATCGTGGGGTATATGTCTACGCGGGCTCTACCGGATGCAATTCACCCCCACCGGGAAGTCTTCATAGACGTCAACACTTTCGATGTTCACGATCCGGACCCCCCGCTTTTTACGTCCCCCGGTGATACTCCTGATGTGGCGGGGCACAGCGAATTTACGCCTCCCACAAACACATTACCACCACAAAGACGCAGCAATGAATCGGAACCGATCATTTCAACGTTTGATACCAGCGGTACGCCTGATTCACTGCGTTCCGAACCCTTGTAGACACAAGATAGACAGGGGGTGTGTCTAGCAATGTAGACGTAGTGTAGACAGACACCTATGTCTACTCTGAGTAGACATACTTGGCCTACATGTGTCTAAGTGTGTCTAGCCATGTAGACTCATGTAGATGCAGGTAGACACACCTGGACATATGTAGGCATACCTTGTGCATACCTCAAAGGTGAAAATGACGGTGAACAGTGTGGTCGGAGGTCCCAAATTCAACGGAGCGGAGGTATTATCTTGATTTGATTCTGATCAGTTTGTTCAGATTTGTTTGGTTTCGGCTACGAGGGCTATATTCCCTTTTATCTGCTGGAGGATCCTATGCACGACAACAAACTCTTCCCAACCGGAAATATTACTTCGGCCAAGGTGGGCGTGTAAGCCCACGGAAGGTGTGCTCTTACATGGAATCCTTTCGACCTCCTCATAAATCATGTCCTTCTGCCGGTATGCAATCTCTACAATTCGAATATGCTCATCATTGAGCCGGCCGCCCAAGGTTGCTGAAGCGCTCCTGCCCCCTGAAATATACGGTGTAATCAGGACCGCAATACATTCGGTAAGAGTCTGTTCGGATGCCACAATTGATTGTTCATTGTTCCTTGTGCTGCCTTTTACGGCAGATCAAGTTGTCACTCTGATATCCGGCAGTGTCCGGCAGTGTCGTATGGGATCTCCATCAACAGCCATCAACTCTCCTTGGCATTGTCTCCCGAGCATTCCCGCCCACTCCCGCCGTTCCCCCCTTCCCGCCTACGTTGTGCCCATGCCAGAAGTAAGGCTCACAACCATTCTCTATTTAGTTGAACATTGTTGAATCCCACTGAATCTATCTTGCCCTAAAACCGCCGACTAATGAAGCAATTTTTTGAGGGCCACCACCACCGACGACGACGGCGGCGATGGCCAGAGGCTCGCAAACGTCCCCGGAGGTTGTCAGGGCTGTCAAATGACTGATGTGACCGGACAGTTGACGCAACAATGAGATTACCATAAAAGGCAGGCACAATGGATAATCAACAATCCATTGTGGCATCCGAACGAGCTCTAAGATATCGCCGGCCAATTTTCAGTGACTGAGTCCTGGAAGTTTAGTTGGAGCGCTTTCCAAGAAAAGTGTTCTCGGGTCCTTGAGTGCGTCAAACGATTATTTCAGCGCATTACCCTGAGCATGCTCTAGGAGTTTTTTGTGTCGGGCGCCGCTTCAGTAAGGCAAACTCACCGTGTTTGAATTTCCACTCACCAGACCCTTCAGATGGGGTACTGAAGCTCCCCGATGATCGCGATTTTTCTTCTCACCCATTCAAATACAGTATATCAAACACAGTTGCAAGTTCAAGTTTACACTCCGAGGGCTTTATGAGCGCCGAAGTTGAACTCATCACCGGGCATATCAACTTTTATGCCGGGGTCGGGGTAATCGTAGATCGTGAGTGAACACCCAGAGATATGTGCAGCCCATTCTGAACATAGCAGTTGTATTCAAGGGACAATTGCTCAACCAGAATTTGGTCGAGATCCCACTAAGACAGGGTCATAGAAAAACATTTACATCAAGCACTAATCGTCTTGCAGCCCATTCACCGTCCCTGGAATCTTTATAATCGGCCCCTACATCACCCTGGACACCGGTCTGGGGTACGAGGCTGGGGACCACGGAAAAGCTGTTCGCAACAACATACGTTGGTCTGACACGACGGCGAAACTGGACATGGTGCACCCGCAGAACTCCTTCATCGGGCACTGGGTTCAGACAAAGCCCGTTCCACTCGTCAATTTTAACCTCATGGGCACCTTGAAGCTGGATCTGTTCGTCTCCGCCGCTCTGAAATTTGTTGTCACCATTTTCAACGGGAAACTCGAGGTGACTGCCGGAATTGAGATCAAAGCTTCTCTCCCGGTCGGAATATTCGTCGAGTTCACTGTTGGAAATTCCGGAATTCAAACTGTCGGATGTCCGGGAGTAACAGCCTCGCTCGAGGCCAAACTGGGAATGTGACAATACTTTTCTCCACCTTGTCTGCGACGATTCGTTGATCCCCCCCCTCCTTGGTACCCAAAAAAACCAGATACGCGACGGTAGATATACTCAAATACAACGTTCACTTGGTTCCGTTGAGTCGTATCTCTACACCTTTTTCACCTTTCTGATTTTTTCCCGGCAGACTCCTTCAGGCGCTGGAAAGAAATGAACGTATCCGAGACCCACCACGTCTTCTGCTCGAGCCCATCGGTCCCAACCAAACCTACCGCACCATCACCGCCCATGCGCCAGTAGGAGGCCTGCAAGTCTCCTGACTTCCATGGCCCGACATCGGGCTTTATGCTATCCCAGCGCTGCCGGACATAGATGCCCTATCCGTCATCCATCACACCTTCATTTCGTCCACGGCTGTTTCCGGAACGAACGCAACTCTGGGGTCGTACGACAATCGGGTGCTCTGCTTTCACAAGCTCCTGATGGACACATTCAGGTCATCTCGAGTGGGCCTAGCGCCCGAAAAACCAGATTCCTAAAGATGCTGTGGTGATGTACGGTTCTCCTGCGCTGCTCAAGCACATCCATTGATGCTGGAAATCCTAGAGCATTGCGATCGGAGGCCGCTTACAATGGTCTGCCTGCCTCGTTGGCGGTGTTACCACGGACAGTATAACCGATTTCCCGACCTACTATTATCCGATGGTCTGTATCTTCGGATCTGACTCCGACGCTATGGGAAAGATTTTTGTCGGTCTAGATCCCACTGGGGCCCTGAAAACTCAAATAAAAAATCTCATAGAGACATTCAACCCGAAAGCGTCCATGGGCCCAGTTATGGTTGTAATACTGTAAAATAATCACTTTTCCTTGAAAAAACAGACACATCCCCATTTTTGCAAAAATGTAACCAGCTTGGTGCAGGAATATCACAAAAAGTATCAACCTCCCCATCTCTCGGAAAAAAGTGACACTTATGTGCTGACCAGGAAAGTAACACCTGCGCCGGACCAGTTTCGATTTTACGTGTTGTGGACGTGATTTTGGGCAATCTCGAGGGCTGCGTGACACAAAATATGTTCGACCGGAGGGTGGGTGATGTGTGACAAAATACCAATATTCGCCATCGACCAAGCGGGGAGTGACGTGTGACGGTCGAATTGAATGGGAAATACAGTAGTACGGTTGCGTTCTGTGTGCACTGTGTCAGCTCGTATGGATGGATTCACCTGGTTGCCTGAGCACAGAGGCTTGTGAAGAAGAAGAATTTCCAAGAATTTCTAGGGAAGTGCTTTCTCCATGAATTGCTTACGGGCGACTGGCGTAACACGAGGTCATCGGAAGCATGGCCTCGGGGGTTGCCCTCATCCATCTTCGAGCATCGGCACAATGGTTGAGGGTGATAGATAAGATCTGATCATCATTGATTTGCCGGGATGGGCTCCCTTCACGTTGCGACCTGGGGTCCAACATTTTTTTTGCAACCTTGCCACCTGTTATATTTTGGATTTTCAACACCTGCTCCATTTTTTGTGTCTACTCTTGATCCGTTTTTTTCCCCAGAAGGATGAAAGGTGGTCGCTTTTTTGATGCAAAACATGGTTGTTCCACAAAATAATAATTTTACAGTATTACAGCCATATCCAGTTACTGAGATGAACATTGCAGTTCAAAATTGCAGCTTCGTCTTCTTTACCATTAATTACATTTGAATTGTATTGAGCATGATGGTGTACTATTTTCGACGAGGAAACCGGCCACCTTAGCATTTTGGCTGGTTCTCGAGAGTCACACCCACTCTATGTTGGAATGTGCTGGAATGTGCGAGCATTGGAGCTCGGCTAACCATGGGAACTCAATTGGTAAGCAGGTTCGGGGACAGATCGGGATTAATCAGCAGGTTCCCGTAGTATAAAAGCAGACCATAATATTGTACTTCCCTATCCATTTGTAACTTACCTACCTGGCTATCACCTCTTGCCCAGTAATGACCCCTCAATTTCTACACTCTATACAAGCCATAGTGTGTTATAACGAAGGTGGGCATCCCAAGAATAGATCCATATAGTTTCCCTGAATTTAGATGCAGTGTGGCTGGAGCAGTGAATTTTCTTCGGCCGACAAGCTCAACATGAACAAATAGTAGGAAACCGGCCACCCCGCCAATCAAGTGCCATGGGTGCAGACTCCGGGGTGTTTCATTCAGAAAGTATACATGAGTCATCTAGGTACTATTGGGTATGCTCGGGGTGTACTTGCAAGGGATGGGACTGGGTAAACTTGGTGGCTGGAATTGCAGCGGTAACTTGCGGAATTGCAGATTCCAGCTACATCGGCGGCTCGTCAGGACCACCCACGGCGGCGGGCTAAAATCAGTGCTCTGTAGCTTGATATGAAGGATAAAGACTTACCAAACCACTTGTCTTCCTGTCGAAATGACACCAGCTCCCCAGAAAAATCCAAACATTGCGGGCAGCTAAAGTGTAGTGGATCGGGGTAAAGGGCAACGATGAGAAGGGACGTGACAGTGAGCGAAGTGCAGACACGCACCACAGTGGAAATGTCCTGCAGTCAGACTCTCTCGAAAAGATCCAGACCCGTAGCATGGATTGGCTACCTGCTATGGCCGTAACCAGCTTGAGCCACTCCGGAATGAAGTGAAGTCAAGGTCGGCTCATAGCGAGAGTCCGTGACAGGAATTCTGTAAGAGAAATGAGGTTTACGGAAGTGTGCGATGGGAATTGCACAAATGTAATACCTCGAGAATGAATATATTTGAGTTCAGGAACCCCTATATAATCAGTCAACCGATACGTGGGTAACTTGAATGATAGCTTCACCAAGTTAAAGACCGGATCTAAGTCGTACTTCAAGTCTAGCAACCTGAAAGCAAGGAATAGATGGGAAGCTCTAATTATACTGCAAGGTCTAGCAACGTCACAGCAGAAGCAAAGCAATTCTAATTGTACTACAAGGTCTAGCAACGATGCAGCAGAAGTAGGGTGTACTGTAAGGTCTAGCAACGTTACAGTGGAAAGTAGGAAATCAAGTGAGGCTTGGCGTCACTGAAAGGGAGCTGGCTGCTCGGAGATCACGCGGATGTGCGGTTCAGATGGGTGTATTGGCAAAGTAAGAATGGATGTCTACAGAGGGGAAGACACTCCTCTTATATACTACTAACTACTGACTGAGTCATAATTAAATGACTCACAGTGACTCAAACTGACTCCAATCACACTGCAATGCACTGGAAATGCAGGAGTGAGTCATGAGGCAGTGTTCAACCGTGAGAATAATAATAATATGGTGCCGGTTCATGGTCGCACAGCCGGAATCGTGTGTGGCTACGCATCAAGAGTGCATGGAGTCTAACTAACAGGCATAGGTAATAAAAACTGCATATAAATAAATAAATCACTAAGATCCATCACAAATTCAGGCAGGCTACCATCAGAGATTGAAGGCCGGAGTTACGCGAGTAGAACGAGCTCAAGAAGTCCCCAAAAGCCGGAGAATTGGTGGAGATAGAGTGAGGGCGATTGTGGCCAAACAAGACAAGGATGATCCGAGCGCTTCGACCGGCACTGCGCGTGTCATATCTTTTGATTCGACCATCACTTTTGGTTTAAATTCGGTATGTACCATCCTTGGAGGTCCCATTCCCTCCCCAAACACAAAACTTAGACATAGTACAAGGGCCTGACTCGATACCAGGCAATTGGCCGGTTTCCTACTGTGTTAGGGGGGAATGGGCGTCGAATATTTCCGTTCTTCACTGAGTCTTGTCAGCTGCAGCTCGTTCCACTTCCGGGTCCGGGTTCGCATTAATTAATCCAGTCGGCGACCTGTTTAAGTGGTATCCGCCTTGTTTCGATCCTTCGTCGCTGTCTTTCTGAGCTGCTGCTTTCGCTTCCACGATTGTATTTCCACCAGAGTTACCCTCCGACCTCGGGGTGTTTATAATTGATTATTGTACGATAGCCAGACTTCCAGCCCAAAGTCTGTATCCTAGTCCAGCAGCGGAACACATTCGCAATCGTCGAACGGATTGCCCTTGTGCGCGTACGGAACCTCGCACATCTGATGCACCTCCTTCTCGACGTCCAGAAACATGAACACTTCCGCCAGCCGCACTGGCGCATCACCTAACAAAATCTCATCAGCCTCTACGTTCCAGAAGCTGCGAGGAGAGGACTGCACGTACCCCATCGATGCCAATAAAACCGCCGTGGCTCACTCGCAAGCTCCTCTAGGAACGCCGTCATCTCGGGCGTGCGAAACCGTGGCACCTTCACGAGGTCGAAGTTCGTCTCATAAGAGGGAAAATTCTGTCCTTCCCCGAAGTGGTTCGGCCAGTGGCGCTGCGCCGGCCATTCCCAGCTATTGCTGCGCAGCCGGCTCTCTACCGCGGGATGGCGCTTAGCATAATTGCTTACGAACGGCCACATTCCGTCCGTTACCCAGCCCATGTCGGGGCTTTGCCGCCGGTACGCGTAAGAAAGATTGTGCGCGTGGACGTACTCGAAGGGACTTGATAAAATTAATACGGGTTAACGCCTTCAAGATATTGGGCGCTCACTCGAGGCATGCGGGCGCGCGCACGGTCGAATCGTCGTCCAGGCGGAGATAGTACGTCAGGTCCTTGATGCGCGGGTGCTCGAAGATTTTGTAGGAAAAAAACGCGCACATGTGGTGGTACGCTGCGCGATATCCAACTCAGTATATATATGTTGCACATCAGATAAGTGGGGACATACCAGGCCACTCTCCGTCCCAGACCGGGTGATCCGCAACCCCGTCGGCGGGGATGCCATCGGGCAGCTCGTGGTGTGTGGGGACGAACTCAATGCGATCAAGCAACTTCGCCGTCGCGTCGAGCGTTAAATTTTGAGATTCTGCGGACTCCCGTAGCCGCGTGAGGAAGTCCCGCTGGCTCTCGGGGGTGTCGTAAGCGCCCGCATGCAGGAGCAGCACGGGCCACTGGTGGCGCCACGGTATGTTCGCCTGCATGAGGGGCAGCGAGTTCAGCAGTTCGTCGGGGCTTCGCGGGCCTGGTAGAACCGAGACGAGGTAGATTATCGCTGCGGTGTACGGGGGCGCCGGCGCCAGATACCTCTGCGGCGCGAGTGAGTTGTAGCCCGCCCACTGCGCGAGGTAGAGCACCAGAGCCGCCGCAGCCACTATCGATATCGCAGTGTATCGTTTGGAGAAGGACATGGAGGGGAGGAGGAGGCGCATTCGGTGAAAGACTACGTGTTGGCGATGTCAATCACAGAGCCGCATACGTCCGCTAAGGCCTAACGCCATTGTGATGTCTAATAATAGTGACACATGCTTGATCCGTCAATCTCTCGAAAACATACAGGCCTCACTGATGTGGTTCAGTTGCGGCACTGGAAAGTTAATAGGTATTAGGAGCTTTTTCCGCCACAGACTCGGCTACCAAAAATAATGCTGCATCGCCAGATACGGAATCCCGCACACATAACGCGTGTGCCGTGCGTGATTTCGGGCATAACTCGGCGTTGATTGACGGCCTGGATCGTACCTGCATCGCGTCGATCAACGTTCAGACCTGAATATTAATGGAATGCCCAATATAAGTTGGTAAAGATCACCTCTTTTCAACGTTTGTAGCCAGTCCAGTCCTGCAGGAATTTCTGTGAACAATCGTTGAGGAGTACATCTGGGTTGGGCTTGAAATAAACCCCATTGCACGCATGTATGCTGGTCCACCACCGAATGTTGTGGTCATCAAGCAACATTTATGTCAGCGGCGATGATGGCGGGTTAAACGCTGACAGATTTCGGTATATCACTGAAGGGTTTAATGTTGTCCAGTCGGTGATTCAACGCAAGATCAACGGAGGGCGCACGGCATGGGATGCATTCACGATAGAATAATTGCACATCGAGTATCCCACCTACTGCTTTCCAGTTCCTAACCGACCAATTAAAAGTTTTGCATACAATTCGTATTCGCCCTTCTCCACCGCCGCGGTTCGCGGGCCGTTATCATCTCGGGTCTGACACTCGGCTCCATGTCCGCTGTTATTCCTTCAAATCGGACGGGAAAGTGTAGCGGAGAAAATGCGGTGAGTATAGGTCATTTTACTATTCTTGTTGCTTCGTCACGGTAGCGGCTGGCATACAGAATTAGTATATCGTCGTATTTACTCCGAATCGGGGGGGGACCTTTGGACTTCTGGGAAGAACCTGCGGCCGGCCAATTTCAATAAAGCGGGTAGGGCCGACCAGCGGCATAGCCCGCTACCGGCTGTCGTTTCGGAGTCACCTTCACTTTCGCTGTAACTTGAACAGATCAAGCATCCTTCAGCGTAAATTAAATTGTACGCCCTGAACACACACTGGGGGCAAAGGCTGGGGCACCTGAAAGACAGGTGCCTTGGCAAGAGGTCCTGACACATGTGAACGATGAATCCTTTGAGGAGACCAAACATGTCTTGAAATAATGATAATGAACCCTTTGTCGTGCTAAGGGCTCATTATCACCCTTTCAAGATGTGTTTGGTGTCCTGCAAGGAGCTGCAGAACAGATGCAGAGTACCTCTTGCCAAGGCACCTGTCTTTCGGGTGCCCTGGCCTTTGCCCCCGGTGATAGTTTGATACAATTTTCGTCATGAAATAAATCTGGGTGGCCCAAAATTCGCTCGGTCGAGGTCGTGGGCATCCCGCGACATCAACCAGCTCACATTGGGCCGCTGTACAGCTCGGGAAGTACTCGACTTGTGTAGTGTGTGAAATTCTTATGGGTGGTTGAGAAACGACTCAGCATGTTTACGAGTACGGCAATCCTCGGCACGCGGCTCGGCTCAAGAGAAGCCGGAGAATCTTGGCGGGAGAACAGGTGCTTACACAAAAAGAGATGTGATTTACTGCAGACGTGAAAATAGGGCGCCCTAAAACCCTTACCTAAAGGTAGCGGGAATTTATGAAAACCCGGAGTCGGCCCTGGCTCGGCAACCTCTGCCATCGTGCTGTCGCCCTTGCGGTGCGCACTGCCGCCCACCGGCCCGCGATGATTGATGGTCGGAGCCGCAAGATTATTATGGGTTGCTGACGTGTTGATGCGCGTTCTGGCCCCTCTGCACTATATCATTTACTTCAGTTGTTAGTCTCGGTTACTCCCACCTGCTGTCATTTCCTTGACGGTATAGATTAAGCTGTACCGGTTAGAGTCTGCTGCAGCGGGAATCATGATCCGCTGTGGGGGTCCGGATTTCTGCACATAACCAATGGGATCCTTGGCTCCGTCCTTGGCACCATGTGGATAGTACCTTTTTTAGTTTAATTTTCTTTTTTTTCATTCATATCAAAAATCAACCTGTTCAAAAATGGGTGAACAAATTTTTCAACTCCATTCACCAAGGAGTCAGAAAGATGGAAGCACAACAATTCTATTGAATCTATAAATATCACAATACCAAGTGCCCTGAGAAGCTAGGAACGACCCTTCTGTTTTTCCAGATTCCTCTACCAAAAATGGGATCACTCGAACGCCCACTTGACAGTGATCACTTCATCGTCAACATAATCCTCATCCAGCGCCGCCATCGCTCCCTCCGACAGATCGATGCCGTTGTCGCCCTGACAACCTGGGCACAAGTCCGTGACTGTTACAAAAATGGTTTGGCCGTTGTTTAGCCATGTGGGTCAGGACTGTTTTTCAAAGATTGATAGCGCTCACATTCGACATGGACAGTATATCCACAGTGGGACTCGCCATCGTAGTGCGCCTCCCCAAGCGCGACAATGAAGTCGGAGTTCTGGAGCTCCCATCCACATGAGCTGTACCCGCCGTTGAGGTCGTAGTACGTCGCTGGACAAATGTGTTGAGATTATGTTTCTGAGGTGAGATGTAAAGGGAATACCTCTTCTGGTGAATGAACTGCCCCGGCTCCACCCTCGCCCCCACCTCCGCCTCCGCCCCCGCCTGTCATATCACACGTGAAGCTGAGAATCTAGAGAGGTGTCAACCAGAGTCAGACTACTAAAACCCAGACTCCTGGCCGAGTTGTCCTAGGGATTATCGGTCGCCCAGCCCCCAGCTGCGTCGCCGGGGTACGTGAAGGTCCATGCGGAACCGTCTCCAGAGCATCAGTCGTCTCTGTGAAATGTTGACAGGATTGACCATCATTAAATCAGAAAACACTGACGAATATGCTGTAAGACGCAAAATCATTGAGACTAGATGGACATTAAAGCCGACGAAATTTGGGTCACCATAACAAGTGGCGCCTTGGTCTGGTCCAAAGCTCGAGATCTGATACCTCCAGTCGTCCGGGAGTTCGTTGCAGTAATTAGATGCCACGAGGACTTCGCAGCAGCTGCTGAAGTTGAACTCATCACAGATGTAAACATTTCCAAGGGTACCACTGTTATGCGGCATTTAAATCTCAGGGAGAGGAGGGCTGGGCCAATCGAATAGATGCTCACCGCGATCTCAGAGGAGTTGGTCCCTCCCATGTTGTTGCACAGCTGCCCTGCACCGTTTGAATCCTCCTTGGATGCCATGTAGCCCTCCGAAGGGAGACCATAATACTGAACCGTGATAGTGATTCTAATGTCAGCGTGAGGCAGGGCCGCAGCGACAAGAATGGAGACACTGAGAAGGGCAAGATACACGAGGTGGGTAAATCACATGGTGGCAAATGTGAACTTCGAGTTGGGAGTCGATGCTCTGTCGAAGGGAGGCAATTGAAAGCCTTCTTATTGCACGTACACGAGAGCTTAACTGCCAGTGAACCGATGTAGGCCACGAGCAAGAGTATTTGGATCCTGCTCCGCTGCAAGGTGTTTCGCCCGATTCCCACACGCAGGAGCCAAAAGCTAGCCCAGGTCGGCGTGGCATTAGCAGCACACCCTTGCATTATCGATATGACAGTGCTTATATGACCTACCAAGACTGAAAGGGATTTTCGCCGCCGGGGATCCAACCACAGTAGTTGATATCGCACATGCAAAATAGCGCCCTACTCTCGCCGGAGCGATGAATACCCCAAGAAATGCCCCATAACAATTGAAAACCATGCCGCGGACGATACACAGGTGGCGAGGTTTAGTTCAATCACCTACCGGCCCGAGTATGGGGTATCTGCGAGAAGCCAGGATAATTGCTGAGTTCTTCCGAGGTACTAGAGCCCAGCGGAACCACATCCTTAGAAGAAAACTTAGGAAGACCTCCTGCACCAGGAGTCATCAACTTACAATCAAGTAACCAGGGGTCGGTAGCCTGCAACCCAGTGCGCCTGACCAAGCCAAGACATATAGGGGACTGGACCAGCCAATCAGAGAAATAGCTCAGGACAAATAATATACCAGATGACATGCTGAATACCAATTAGTATACCAACAGTAGTGTAATCATATAGTGTAAGCATAATCAGAGTAGTATAAAGGCAGCCTAGTTCTAGGAGAGAAAGCACTGAACCCTACCCCGACTGTCAGCACAGTGGCTCATCAGGTTCTTGGAACGCGACTGAGGCAACTGGACAAGGGAAAAGTGAAGCTGAGAGGGACAAGCAAACAAGCAGCTGGACTATAGACCAGAATAGTATAGAGAATAGTGGAATAATACAGTGTTTATATACAAGTGCCAAGGGGATTAGGGGGTTTGGTGTCTGTGGTAACAGGACACATAGGGTTAATGCAAAACATTAATACCGATCATTGTTCCTATGATTGGTTGGAGGGGTTGAGTCCGGAATAGCGGAGTTGAACCCCGGAATAACAAAAAAGAATTCCGGATCATGACACCGACATACTAGAGGCAACCACCATTGTCCCTCTGTACCTATAGTTTTGATTTAGGACTTACTTTCCAAACACCCTCCTGTCTGGAGAAAGTTCTTGTAAATCTAAGTTTCTGTATGATATCTATAAATTGGTGCAGGCTGGACAACAGTCTTGAGTACCTATCCAACATGCCTGCAGTAAAAATGAAACAGAGATGGCAGAGAGACCCGTGGATCTCCTGCAAAGTGACGAGCGCGAAATTGCGCTTAGCGTGGACGCCGTCGATCATCACACAAACCTGTGACAGAAACTTGATGTGCTTCACCTCCGGGAGCGACACGCGGCAATTACGAAAGCACCAGACAAAACCAAAGAAGACAATGGAATCGAGAAAGTCTTTCCCAGTCTTAATCGGATGTCATGGCGTGCAAAGAGGGTCAATCGGGGCAGCAATGGAAAGGCGGTCGAAACGGTACATGATTGTTGCTAGATAGATATTCCATTATTCTCACTGCAAGCTGTTCGTTGGCTTATGTCGGAGTCTAGTGTTACATCACTAATTTTACAGTTTAACCGGGTTTGAACCTTCGTAAGGCCCGGCGACCTCTGATTTACTCGGAAAGCAGGGTTACCACTAAGCCACTTCCGGTTGTTGCATCACGGTAGCAGTGGGGTTGGCATGCGGAATTGATGTATCATCATATTTACTCCAAAGAAGTGAGGGAGACCTTTGGACTTCTAGGAACCTACGGCCGGAGGTCCAATTTCAATTCAGTGACCGTTCTTTAACGAGATGTCCCTCAATTCTTTGTATGTCTTTGCCGTTATCTCTGACATTTCGTAAAGGGCTCCATGTCAGCTGTTATGGCTTCAAATCCGACGGGCAAGCGTAGCGGAGAAAATTCGGTGAGTATGGCTATTCCTGTTGCGTCACAGTAGCAGTGGAGCTTGCATGCGGAATTAGTATATTATCGTATTTACTCCGAATCGGGGGAGACCTTTGGACTTCTAGGAACCTACGGCCGGAGGTCCAATTTCAATTCATTGACCGTTCTTTAACGAGATGTCCCTCAATTCTTTGTATGTCTTTGCCGTTATCTCTGACATTTCGTAAAGGGCTCCATGTCAGCTGTTATGGCTTCAAATCCGACGGGCAAGCGTAGCGGAGAAAATTCGGTGAGTATGGCTATTCCTGTTGCGTCACAGTAGCAGTGGAGCTTGCATGCGGAATTAGTATATTATCGTATTTACTCCGAATCGGGGGAGACCTTTGGACTTCTGGGAAGAACCTGCCGCCGGAGGTCCAAATTCATGAAAATCTGGAGTCGGCCCTGGTTCGGCAACTTCTGCCGCCGCGCCGCCGCCCTTGCGGTGCGCGCTGCCGTCCACCGGCCCGGGAGGATTGATGGTCGGAGCTGAAATCGCGATCACGTGGCGGGTTGCTACCGCAAGATTATTATGAACTGCTGGTGAGCTCTGACGTGTCGACGCGCATTCTGGCCCCCCCTGCGCTCTATCGTATGATTCATTTGTTAGCCTCGGTGACTCCCACCCGCTGTCATTTCCATGACGATGCTGCAGCCGGACTCATGATCCGCTGTGGGCGATTTCTCCTGGCAACCAGGTGGATAGTACTTTTGTGGTTTAATCTTCCTCCTTTTATTCATCCAAAATCAACCTGTTCAAAAACGAGTGAACTATTTTTTCAACTCCATTCACCAAGGAGTCAGAAAAATGGAAGCACACCAATTCCATTTAATCTACAACTATCAATACTGAGAAGCTAGGAACGAACCTTCTTTGTTCCGGATCCCTCTACTAAAAATGGGATCACTCGAACGCCCACTTGACGGTGATCACTCCGTCGTCGACATAATTCTCATCCAGCGCCGCCATTGCTCCCTCCGACAGATCGATGCCGTTGTCGCCCTGACAACCTGGGCACAAGTCCGCGACTGGTACAAAGATGGTTTGGCCATTGTCTAACCATGCGGGTCAGGGAGGTTTTCAAAGATTGACAGCGTTCACATTGGACGCGGACAGTATCTCCACAGTGGGACCCGTCATCGTAGTGTGCCTCCCCAAGCGCGACAATGAAGTCGGAGTTCTGGAGCTCCCATCCGCATGAGCCGTAACCTCCGTCGTGATCGTAGTACGTCGCTAGAGAAATGTGTTGAGATCATGTATCTGAGGTGAGATGTAAAGAGAATACCTCTTCCGGTGAACGAACTGTCCCAAGAGTTCCCTCCCACGTTGTTGCACAGCCGCCCTGCACAGTCTGAATCCTTCTTGGAGACCATGTAGCGCTGCGAAGCGAGACCGCTATAGTCGACCGAGATAGTGATTCTGGTGTCACCGCGAGGCGGGGCCGCGTCGACAAGAGTGGAGACACTGAGAAGGGTAAGATACACGAGGTGGGTGAATTGCATGGTGGCAAATGTGAACTTCGAGTGGGGAGTCGATGCTCTGTCGAAGGGAACCTATTGAAAGCCTTCTTATAAGTTATTGCACGCACAAGAGAGCGTAACGGATCCCGCTCTGCCGCGAGGTGTTTCGCCCGCTTCCTGCGTACAGGAGCCAGAAGCTATCACAGATTGGCGTGGCATTAGCGGCGCACACTTCCATTATCGATAAGACAGTGCTTATATGATCTACCAAGCCCGAAGGGAGTGTCGCCGCCCACGGATACAACCGCAATAGTTGATATTGCACACACAAAATAGCGCCCGACTCCCGCTGGAGCGATGAATGTCCTAAGAAATTCTCTACAACAGTTGGATACCACGCCGTGAACGATACACAGGTGGCGAGGTTAGGGTTAATAACCTGCCGAGACAAGTTTTGGACCGTATAACGGGACATCTGTCCACGATATGTAAGTAGCAGCAGGGGTCGTTGCGTATGAAAGTACTAGTGAAATGGTAACACCTGCTGCGACAGCACGCTAAAATAAGTTCCTCGGTTAGTACAGCTCTAGCATCAGGAATTAGAAACGTCGGCGCTAGGGACCTCAAAGGATGGAAATGATACCTGCTGACAGAGAGTAAGATATTTTCGAGCTGCCTATTGGGTGATTGTTATATAGCGACTGCGTGAACGTCAGTAGAACGTGCTCCATTTCAACATCGAGACACGGACCCGATTAACAAATCACATATGCATCGGTGCTACAACTGCACCACTCGATCGAGGTCGGGGGTGGCGAGATGCGCCCTGGTGAAAGCCAATCAGAAGCTCTTTTTGCTGAACCAGCGCTGTTGCAGGTTGAATATGGTGAAATTTAGGATGTTTCAAATGGCTCAAGTACTTTCGCTGTCACCGGGTAGTTCAAATACTCTTGGCGGCTTCTTGAGTCAGTCCTAGTCGCAGTTTAACCAGTATAGGCTTAATATACTGAGTCCTATACAATTCGGATTCGACACCTGGGAAACCCGAGCAACTGAGTACCTCATACCGCCCCTCGCTGAAGCGCCCGCACTGTGAGATCCAATAAGATGCGCGAATAAACCGCGTGGAAATGCATGATGAGCCTTTGGCGCAACGAGAGGCCGGGGAACTCGCTCGTCGGGATGGAGGGGGCGCCAGCAGATGGAGCGGGCGCGGAGAAGATAACATGGGAGGCGAAGCACAGACGGACAGTGGGCTCCCCGTCCATCGAAACGTTCGACTCCGACGTGTCGTCCTCTACAGCGAATGAGTGGTACCCGCCCAGCAAGCCGATCTTCTGAGGCCTGGATTGAGCGATGGGGCGCAGCCACCAGAAGGCAACCAGGGGGTCCTGCCCATCGACAACCGCCTGTGCGCCAGGAATGATTAGTCGGACGCGACCGCATTTCGCACAACTTACCAGGCCGCCGAGTTCTGTTTTCATCCTCGCGGCTGACGTGAGCCCCACGGCTCTCGTATAGAATGCGCATGTGCGCGAGCGCGCCCAGGAGATGACGCTCCAGGCGGAGGGGCCAGGTTCCGAAGAAGGCGCGCGCAAAGACCAGAAGCAGCGAATCTTCCGAGTTGGGAGCGGAATTCGAAGAAAGGAGCTGGCGAGAGACGGTCGCAGCCCACATATCGCCCGCGTGCGTGCTTAACCAGGTCTCGTTCGCCCCAGAGATCCCGAAGGCGGGGGTGTCACGGCGCGCAGATACCTCCATCGAAGGCGGGACCCGGAGAGTTGGGTAGGACGCGAGGAGCCGCCGGTGGTGGTAGTACACCATGCCGTGGGGAGGCTACTGAGGATGACGCTGCCTGGGCGAGGCATGGTGCTTGCTCAGGTTGGATTGTATGAGGTGATTTTAACGGGATTTATGTATCCAATGACTGCGTGAGCTCGTTGAATATTCGCTAGTTGGTCAGCGCTTTGGAATTGCTTTGGAAGCGCATGTCAGCGGCGACAACCCGGCGCGCTCCGAGAGTCCACCCCCCGACCCGGAATAAACCGGAGAAGTGCAGCGGGACACTGTCCAAAAGAAAAGGCGTGTGAGAGCGGGGTACCTCAGTGCTGGGTTAGCTGAGCTCAAGGTCAAGAGACGAGATGCAGGGTGTCAGGACAGGCAAAGAGAGCAATTGGAGAGATTTCTGGTATCGGCAATCATCCCGGTCAATGCCGTCCAGTTCCGTCTGCTCCGTCTTCTTCCGATAGTCCGCACCTTTAAGTTCCAGTTGGCAAAGTCAAGGCACGCGCTCTGGGCATGCCTTCTGACTCCCCGCACCTGTTTCCTATATCTATCTTCGTCCGGAAGCTCCTAAAAGCCGTCTTGATCTAGCTACCTCGGCAGCTTCTAGGATGATAGCAGTACATGTTACTGCACGAAAGCCGTCCAGCCCCGCCTGTGGGATTGACCGTAAAGGTCTTGGATCGTTCAGCTCGGAGAAGATATGAATTTGAAACCAGGTTGAAAGTATTCTATTGAGAGTCTAGGTACACTCAAGTCACAGCGTCAATAAACCCAATTCGATGGCCTTGATCTCGAGCGCCTGCAACAAAAGGAGACAAAGCTTCAGTCATCCGAGGTAGAAAGCTGGCATATATATAAGAAAAGTACATACCAGCTGCTTGCTCCGAAATCGCGATATACTGAAGTCGCCGGCAGCAAACCAGAGCTGAAAAATGTGTTGTTATAGTCCCCAGGGAATTAAGTGGACATACCCCGGGATGCCCCGATGGGCGATAGCATCCATTAAGCTCGCCCTCCTCATCTGTCCCCCAGACCACACTCGTCTGATCGATGATCGCGTCACCGAACAGGCCGCGCATGGTGTCGCGGGCGCTTTCATAGGATGTCCTGAGTGTTTCCGCAGGTATGCTAATCACAGAAGTAAGTCGAAGGATGGCACATACGCGTATATCACAGCGTCGATGGCTAGCGAAGAGCTGTCTGTAAATACTACACCGCTTTCAGTAAATCGGGCAATTTCTACTCCTTGTTTAATTTTCACTCCGCCGGTGCGGATGAGCTCTGCGACACCGACGTCAAGCCCTGAAACCAATGTTAATTTCCGAATCCGGGAGAAAGAATTTGGGTTACAGTATCCTAAATCATGGAGTCAGCACGAGTTAAGAAGCAGGATTGTAAGCAGAGACCCCCAAACCGCTGAAAGCTCATTGCAATCAGCCCCTCCCCTTCTTGCCCCATCGTCAGACTCAGCCCGGCCTCCCTCAGTCCCCTATGTGTTTCCGCCTCTTCCTCCCACATCGCCTCCGTCGTCGCCTTCCCGCTCTCGCGCAAAAGCAGATACGGCACCGCCTGGGACTTGAAGTCTGCGACTTCCGTCGGGACGCCCGGGGGCCACCCGCGCGCATGCCTGTGAGTTACGCTCTCCACGCCAATGACGCACGTCGACGAGCGCTGTAGCATCGTGACCGAGGCGGCACCCTGGAAGGCGAGGTCCTGGCACATGTCCGCGGCACTGTTACCTGCGCCGACGACGAGTGTGCGCTGGCCTGCAAAGGGTTTACCACCCGTGTACGCGGCGACATGCAGCGCAGTCCCGCGGAAGAGATGCGCGTCGGGGATGGTCGGGATGTAGGGAGCGCCGAGTGTGCCCGTGGCGAGGACGATGTGCGCTGGGTGCAGTGTGACGCGGGTGCCTGCGCGGTCGATGATAACGGTCCATCGCTTCGCAGCGGCATCGTACGTGGGCGTGGGAAGCGGGCGTGCATTTGTCCAACAGACAAGGTCCTGCGAGACTGCGTATTGTTCGAGCCAGTCGGCCAGCTTATCACGCGGCGTGTAGATAGGCCAGTTCTCGGGGTAGGGTTGGTACAACACTGCAATGAAATCAAACCATCGTCATACGCACGCCTAAATGATCAAGGGAATTCACGCACTGGGGTGGTGGTTCTTGATCGTATGTAGCGTGAGGGTGGGGTAGCGCTTCCTCCAATTGTCCCCAATGCGCTCGTTCGTTTCGACGATGAGTGTGGGTATGTTCATCTGCCTGAATCTCGCGCCTACAATGAGACCATTCTGCCCTCCGCCGACTATGGAAGAGGGTTAGCTACTAACTGAGGGATGTACGGGGGCGTACTGATTAAAACGTGGGGATTACGCTCGATCTCCTCACGCCGTTCGCGATGGACATCATGCCAGGGAATCGTGTGTCCATTATACACACCCTTCTCCGGCCCGGATTCTTCGTGCCCCCGAATATCCGTGAGCATCATGAAAACCGTGAGGGCCTTCCAACCGCCCGCGGCGTCCGAGTCCTCTACAAGAGAGAAATAGCCCTGGCCGTGCCCCACCGCGGTCTCGAACGTGAACCCAGCCGACACGCCCGAGGCAGCGTGTGTGACCTGCCCAAATTCCGGGGTGAGATGCGACCTAGTGTCAATTTGTATTGCACGGATGGACGCAGGCTTCAACGTGTCGCTGAGATACGCCGCAATACGCGCGCGCCCGGCCGAGGTGCGGTTGTTCCACGTGAATACAAGGATGTCGCGCAGATATCCGTTCGGTGTGAAACACGATACCGCCCCCGAGACGTCGCCTGCCGCCAGCACGTCCCCGAAGGTTTGAAGCCAAGCCTCAGCGATTGCAGGAGGATTGGGCGCCATGGAGTTGGGGCTGGACTGCATGCTGCCCTTTATTTATTGGAGAGCAGAGTGTTCAGGGTTCTATGTAAGAAGCAAGTGCCACATGTCCGACTCCACGGTGGGGAACAAGCTCTACATATACGCGGGCAGCCGGTTTGTAAGAGATACAGTTCGGCAAACACGAAGGCAGATCTACGGACCGAAGGTGGGGAATCATGAATCGCGTCAGGGAAGAAACGCAGTGTTAGGTGAGGTTTAGTGTCGCCCCATTGCAGGACACAGCACAGAGGGCAACCCCGAGGATTTCCGGGAATTATCTTGGATTAAACACAGCAGTGTTGGGGGCGGGCTGATAAGACCAATCAGGTGGGGTTCATGCCGTGCACAACGCCAGATGGGCCGGAGGAATAATTTTAGGACGCCGCTCACCGCCGCCCTAAGAGGTGGCATATGACTGATATGACGAAATACGACCTGTACCATCAAGGGGATGTTGGGGCTTCCGGGTTGCTTCCGGGCTGAAATTGCGACGGCGTGGATTCGGATGAGATTACTGGACGATTAGTCTCGTTTCCAGACGTTATAGGGGCAGTGAATTCCCACGCTCGCTGCGCTAGCCACAGAATCTATCCGGAGATACCGGAACCTCGGAAGATGATCCGAGGCAGTTGTTAATGAAAATGTGATGGCGATTCACTGCCCTATAACTGATGGCTGCTGGTGGATTTTTCGATTGATGTGCCCCAAATTTCAGACTCCGCAGCCGAGCCCCGTAAAGATCTGGAACCGAGATTACTAGACCACACTGAATGCAACAGAACCGGGGAAATCACTTTTCCAAGAATAATGATACTGACAACATATGGATGCTCAGTAGATGCCTGAGTATTTCTAGGTCCATAGGAGCGGTGGTGGCAGCAAGGCGCCGATTTTATTTCAGCAGTGCACGTGAGCATCTGATGGTGGATCCAAAGTCGTTTAACGTACGGAAACAGGGTAATCACTGTTCCAAGAATAATAATTCTGACAACATACAGATGTTAGATAGATGCTTGAATATTTTCAGGTCCAAAGGAGCAGTGGCAGCAAGGCACTGAATTTAATTCTGTGCATAGTTATTGCTGCACAGGTACAACCACAGACATATAGCAAGCCCTTTTGAGAGCTCAATAGCACTTACCCACCACTCTCAAATACTACCCACGGCAAGTTGTACCTCCAAACCCACTCAAATTTGGCCAACATAGAAACTGTTCAAGTTTTCTTTTTTTTTTTTTTTTTGGTGTTACATTCGTCGGTAGCAACTAACAATAGGCTAGCCCATCCGAGTCGTAGAGGTTGGAACATTAGTTCCATTGGGAGTGGTGTACACCACCCAGAGAAATGCTTTGCGCACACCCATTGGGTAGTGTGGGACTGCCGCCTCACCCGATCCCGCGGTTTCGTCGCCGGGGATGGGGCCGTGAGAACGCGCGGCTACCCACTAAAACTCTGGGTTCCCGGAACCAGTTGGCCGGAAGTTTGTGCTCGTCGTCCAGTGTTTTGGACCAGGTCGCAAGGACTAAGTGGGGCGCCAGAGCGGGGCGCTTACCCTTCCGGGGCCTGTTGGCCAAGGTTATGTCGACCTGTAATCGTTGGTTAACCGCGAATTTCCATTTGTTTACTATTTCATCTTCGGACGCGGGTGTTCCGTCCCGAGAGATTACTCTCTCGTTCCGTAGCTTCCAGATTTGGTAGGCAGATTCGGACATCAGTATCCGATAAAGCCGTTGTGATCCCGTCTTGGTCTTTCCTCTCTCGTCGCGGAACTCAGCATGGCCGCACCCGAGAACGGTGCCCAGTGTTAGCTCGGGCCACTCGCTCTCCTTTTCCCGCCATAGGGCTTCGGCCGCGTGCCAGATGGTCGCCCGACCCGGGCTTTCGCATTTGAGCAAGATGTGCTCCAGGTCTTCGATAACGTCGCAATCTTTGCACGTCGCGCGCTCCTCACATTCCGGTATGTGGGTCCAGTATCTCCCTATCCGGTGCGCGTTGTGCATTCCCTTCCATAGGAATTGTGCTGTTCGCGGGAGGAAGTCCTTCGACGCCAGCGATTTCCATATATCCGCGTCGGACACGTATCTATCAAATATGTCCGCGGCCGCCTTCCGCACGACATCGAGCATCCTGGTCGTCGAGGGCCTGGGGGTCGCCGCCTGTTTGTGAGTCTTTATTTCACGTATACTGCGATAGAAGACCCGTTGTCTGTTACCTTGCAGGCTAAGACCTGGGAGGGCCATGTCCGGGGGCAGCGTGAGGACCCATCGCTCATCTGCCGGGGTTCTCGCCGCGTTTTTGGCGAGCTCGGAGGCCTGTCTGCAGTTAGCTCTGTCTGCGGAGCCAGCAGCCGCTACAATGAAGTTTGTGCGGGCTTTTCTCGCTTTCAATTCGGCGGCGAGGCAGCGTAGCATGTCCCGGTGTGGTATGCCCGCCCAGCCTTCGTGTTCCCACTCGGCGAGCTTTTTGTTCATTGCATCTCGGACGTAGTTGTGCGTGCTTACGATGGTGAGCACGGACTCCTTACTTGTTATTCGGATCGCTTCTAACGCAGTGAACAGTTCAGCCGCATACTGGGATTGTTCCCCGGGGATGGGGAGGCTCTTTCCTCGGTTCCTGTCGTCGCCTGTTTTAATGAAAAGGCCGGCGGCTGCCCTGGCTCGTGTACTCGATGCTGCATGTACTGCCCCTGCAATACAAACCACCTCCGTTGCGGCCGCAGGCGTTACGGCAGCTCTTCTCCTAATGCGTGGTTCTGCCCGCTCCTTTGGTTCGTCCACTCTGTTCGTTATCACCCCGAGGCCTTGGGAAAGTGCTGTAATTGCTGTGGGGGGTTTGAAGCGCGCGATGTCTGCATCTTGCGCGGCGTTCGGCTCTTCGGGGGCTGGTTCATTCGTCCCGTCCCTTCTTGGGATCCATTTGGGGAGTAGTTGTCGCAGACGCGACGCGGCAGCCTTTGCGCATGCGTGGGGGTTTTTACATCCCCTTCCCGTTCTGTCTTCCTCGCACGCGTCGCACGCGCACGAGTCGTTTTCTTCATGTAGGGGGTCGTCCAACCTCCGGGTCATGTCTATTCCGTCGCCGGTCGTTATCACGCCATGATTTTTCCTCAGACACTTCGCCTTCCCGCCGTTGTTCTCCTGCCTCTTCTGGCGATCTTGCCCGGGGTGGTGCCATAGTGGTACGTCTCTCTGGATCTGCGCCGAGGGATTAACTGTCTCGAAGCCGACGCCATATTTATTCAGGCACTTGATCATCTCCTTGGGTAGCGCCGGGGGGTCGCGCTGGTTGACCTTTATGTTTTGTATCATAAGGTGCGTCCTAGACTCCTTCGCCACCGACTCCGGCTTAATGATGTGCTGGGACAGACGGTGGAGCGCCAGGGACGCCCATAGTGAGCGCTTGCTCGTGTCGGTCTCCGCAAGGGCGGAGGCTTTAATCATTTGCAGGGCCTCGTTCCGGGCTTCCAGGTCGAGCAGACCTATGCCTCCCTCCTCGCGGGTCATCATCAGTGTGTCCCGCGATATTATGGATGACTTGGAGTCGTTTACGAACTCCCGTTGAGACTTCAGTATGTGTTTGGTCACCGCTTTCGGCATGCCATTGACCTGCGCTAGGTACTGTGAGCGGGAGCCGGCGATAATCTGGTCAGCGTTCTTCTTTAGGGTCAAAGTTGGGTTAAGCCTAGCCCATCTTTCATAGTCGGAGTCTATCTTCTCGATTGTCGGGGTCCATACCCCGAAGGCGTCAACTCCATTGCCAATAAAGCTCCCGAGGATTCTGACTGCTTCTCCTTCCCTCGCGATGTGGACGTCCGGTGGGATCGGCGCGTCATTCGCGTTGAGCTGTCTTGTCTCCAGGAGGTCTGCGCGGTATTCGGGGGTACCGAAGGTATGATTTCGGTTTTCGTGACGTTAAAGCGAGCTCCTGATGCAAGGCACCATTTATCTAGTACTTTCTTAAGTTCCGCGAAGCTGTCGTGCTTGCTTAGGTATGCGGTGGTGCCATCCGCAAAGAGCTGGACCATGGCTCTCTCGGCAACACCGGGTATCGAGTATCCTTTCAGGTCTGAGCATCGCAGCATCGACGCCAGCGGCTCTATGGCCAGGTTAAATAATAGGCAAGACAGTGGGTCCCCTTGGCGAACTCCTCTGGTCACTCGGAACGATGAGCTAATCTCTCCGTTGATGATGACATGCGTGTCGGCATATTTGTATAGCGATTTCACTGTGTTTATGAAGAGCTCCGGGAGGCCGTGCCCCCGGAGGGTGTCCCAGAGGTACGAGTATAATGTTTTGTCGTACGCCTTCTCCTGGTCAAGCGCAACGATGACGCCATTTTGCAGGTCCTCCTCTGAGTACTCGACAACTTCCATGGCCAGGTAGATGGTGTCCGTGATCTTCCGGCCCTTCATGAATCCGGACTGGTCCTTGTGTATGAGGTAAGGTGCTACTCTACCTAGCTTGTTTGTTAACGCCTTAGTGAATATTTTATAATCGGAGTTTAGCACAGTGATGGGTCTATAGTTCGCGATGTCCGTCCTGTCTTTTTTCTTGAAAATCGGGCACATCCAACCCAGGGAGAACTTGGAGCCATCTATCATTCCGTGTTCCTCGATGTCGTTATAGACCCAGGTGAGGACTTTTACGATGTCGCACGTCCGTTTTTGAGGTGTTTTATCACCGTCGCTCTGGTTCTCCTTATTGATGGTTTGCAGCCGTTGCCAGAATTCGGACGCGATGCCGTGCATCCCCGCAGCCCGCCCGGTCGGCGCTTCTAGCAGGGCTTTCAGTACGTCGTCTTCTGTGAGTTTCTCGGTCAACGGCTTCATGTCAACTCCCTCGCGGGGGGGGGGGGCAGCGATTCTAGAGCTTCCTTTCGCGCAGCGCTGCGCTCGGCCTCGGTGATCCCTATACCGTCTGCCTGGAGATCATTGTGGTAGTCGCGTGCAATCTCTGCCATTTCGGAGGAGTGTTTGCTGCCTCTCTCCGGTGTGACGTTGGTGCGTCGTAGGTAATCCATGGTGTCCCTCAGTTTCGCGTCCTTGCTGAGTCCGACAGCGTATTTGGTGATGTGGTTCAGCTCTGTATAGCCTCTGACTCGGGTCTGTAGCCGTTGCCTCTCGCGTTGGCGGTCCACTAACTCGTCGATCTTCTTCTCTAGGACTGCCACTAACTCGGCGACCTCCTCCTGCGATTTCGGGCCTGGTTCGGTTCCGGTCTCTTGCGGCATTGCGGCCTCAGTTGTCGGGTCGGCCCCTCGCGGGCCTTCCCGGGGTGGGGGCTCTGGTGGTGGGGCGCTAAGCAGTGCATCGTGTTCGCCCATCAGGGCTTTCTTCTTTTTTTCTGATGCACCTACGGCAGTCTTCGCCCGTTTTAGCCCGAGGCTCACTATGGATGCTTTGAAGTTTTCAAACCTCGATTGGGTGTTGCTGGCCTCGGTGCGAGGGTCGTCCATGGAGTCCTCTAATTTGCAGGCCTCCGTCATGGCCTGGTCCATGAATTCCTTGTCCTGAAGGAGGAAAAGCAGTAACATGGGTCAGCTCTTGCCTATGTAGGGGGCGCCGGGCGCGGTTATTGTCGTGGATACCATTTGGTGGTCTGTGAGTCCCCCTGCTGCATCGCTAATTTCCCAGTGATGAGATTCCTTTAGGAGGGTAGGTGAGACCAAAATACGGTCTATTCGGGACAGCGTCCCCCGGGAGCTTACGTGGATGTACGCTTTGGTTTCTGGATTGCTGTGTCGCCATCGGTCTTTCAGTTCCATCAGACGGACAAATCGTAAGTATGCGTTAACAACCGCGTCTGAGTCCGCATGGTGCGGTAGCCGATCGATAGCGTCGGGTACTAAGTTAAGATCTCCGCCTACGGCGTCTGGTACGGGTAGATCGGTGGTGAGCCATAGGTCACACAAGGTGTCCCAGAATTTAAATTTCTCTTCATCAGATTCCGTTGGTGCGTAGAGGCCCAGTACCGTCATAGTTCGGGAGCCGTGCCAGGGCATGACGGCCAGAATTGCCTTACCCGGTATGAGGTAGTGGACTTTTACGCCCTCTGTGTTGGTGATTTCCTTGTTCAGGACGATAGCAACACCCTTCGCGGCAGGATTATCCGGGTACTCGTAGTTGAACGCCTTCAAGTGTTTGCTCATGTGGCTATCCTCTATCTCCAAGGCCTGCGCCGCGGACATATGGGTCTCCGTTACAATTAATATACCGACTTTCAGCTCACGCATTGCGCGATGTATCCAGTACCATTTGTGACTGTCTTGCGACAGTGAGGTAGCCTTAATTCTGACAATGTTAATAGCGCTGAGATTTATAGTCGCCCTCGTGTTGCGTGCTATCCGTGGGTTCCCGATTTGTGGCTTCCCTCTTTTGCGGTTGAAGAAAGCGGGCGCATGGTCTTTGTCCTGAGGACATCCCCTAGGTGGGCGTCATCGCCTCGAATCAGACGTACTCCCCTGTCGCGGGGTGTTCGCTCCATTCTCCGGAGCATCGGGGCCAGGTGCGGTCCCCCCAGTTGGTTGTTAGCTGCGCTTGAGTTCCCCCTTGTGCGGCCAGTTGCTCGTGGGCGGGATGGCACTTCTGCGCCCCTGGGCGGCGTGCTCGGAAGTCCCGAAGCATCACCAGTTCCGTCGCGTCGCGTATGCGCACGCGTGGTTGGGTTCCGTCGCTCTTCGCCAGTCACTGCATCAGCCGGAGCTACGATTGAGCTGCCGCGGGGGGGGTCGCATTGAAGATAGCCGGGGCTAGGCCCCTGGTCGCCCCGGCTCCCGCTGGATTCATTGTTTATTCTCGTAGCCTGCAGGCACTGACAAGGAGGATGCACCGTCTCCCCGGAACCCTCCCACGTTCCAGGAGGGTTTGTGGTGCTAATTCGGGTTTGAATAGGTTTTATTCTCATGGTAAAGGTGTTTGTTTTTTGGTAGAGCTAGCGAACTATGTCGCGTTTAGATCAGTGCAGCGGCGTATGTACGTGCGTGGCACTTTGCGATCCCCCGACGCTCGTACCAGAGTCAGGGATCCCATAGTTACTTCAGGTTTGCGTCGTACAGTAAAATTATGGGGATAAGGGCATGGATTGTTTGCAGAAAAGAAAGTACATCAGGCGGTAGTTGAGTTGATTATCAGCATCTAGTTGTATATGTACGGCTCGGGGCTCAGAAAAAATCATCATGTTGGCGTCCTTTACTCTTGTAATCCCCGCCCTTTCCTCCACCTCCACCTCAGCAGCCTTTGGGGCCCGGGCTGCCGCGACCACGTCCGTTGCTGCCACGAGAGTTGGAGGGGCCGGCGTCGAAGTTTGCCAGGCACATCATTTCCTGGGCCTTGGTAGCGGCCGCATGGCTCGCGTCCTCGAGCGCGGCGATGGTGGCATGGGTCGGGCTGAGCCATCCGGGGGTGCTGGGGAGCGGGCAGAGAGGGGTCGGGCGGTCGGTCGAGGGGCATATGTGGCATCTGAACGCACTCTGGAGGCGCGCCGTGCCGTACAGTGTGGTCATAATGTTGAGTTTGCCGAAGCGGCGACAGAGTTTGCCCCAGAGGTCGCGGACATTGGTGGGAGGGTTAACGTGGAGGCGCCATGCGACTGTGTTGGTGTTGTTGACAAGAAGGGTGATGCCCCGCACAGTAACGGAAGCTAGGAAGGCCGTCCAAGCTCCTTCCGTGGAGACCTGTGATCCGGAGGCATCCCGATGGGTTTGCATGAACTGTGTGATCTTGTTGTTGGCCGCGATCACGGTGCGGATGAGATTGCACGCCGCGTTAGTGCCGGCGTTGGTGTATGGGAGCGTGAATCCGGCAAAGACCTCGACAAAGCCAATGACAGGCATTTCGTACGGGATGGGAAATAGGGTAATGCTGGACGAGGAGATGACCTGGTCGTCGACGACGGCTTGCACAAGCTGGGGCGGGATGTCTGTGACGAGCCATAGAGCGGGGCTCGTGCTGTTGGCGGCAGTGGGCAGGGTTCCGAGGGTGAAACTCGTGGGGTCGATGTTGACTCGGTTGGCAAGGCATTGTCGGATAAGGCTGTGGGTTTTCATGACTGCCCCGTTGCCGCCACTGACGATGATAAAGAATTTGGGCCCGGCTACTTCGTCGTACATCCGGGTGAGGTCCGGTGGAATGCCTTGGAGCAGCAGTTCGGGTGAGTAGACAATGGAGTGGAACCCCTCTGCCGGATTCGGGGTGTACGAGCCTCGCGGGGGGAGGCCATCTGCGGTCAGCCAGAGCGCCTGCAGGGCGACGCTGACAGCAGCGGCAGGCACAGCAGCGGCAATGGGTGTGGCAGCTGCAGCACCAGCATACGTCGCAGCGGCAGGGGTGGGCATGGGGGCAGGTGCGGCAGCGGGTACAGCATTCGCGACAGTGGCAGGGATGGTGGTGTGGACGGCGGTGGGCACGATGTTCGCCGTGGTAGTCTGAGCGATGCTAGGCGCTGCGGTGGTGGTGCTGGGTGTGCTGACGGCGGTGGAGGTGCCGCTGGAGTTGACGGAGGGTGTATTCACGGTGGCCGGCATGGTGGTGTTGGGGGCGGCGGAGGCAGTGGAGGCACTGAAGGGGGTGGGGGCAGCGTCGCCAGAGGTATTGGTGCGCTGGCGCTTGAGCGGGGATCCGAGGTCTGCCTCCGGGCGGCACGATGATGATGCCCCACCAGTGGCGTGGTCCGTGTCGGCAGTCTGGCCAAGGGAGGCGGCCTTGGCCCGCGCGAGGTCGGTGGCAAGGAAAGGGTCTTCATCGTCGTTGGGTGCTACGGCTCAAATGTCAGGGGGGGATGGGTGTCTCTATGGTCTGCACGTACCCGGAGCCACCTTCTTCTTGCCCTTCCCTTTCGAGGGCTTGGTACGAGGCTAGGTCGCAGTGGTGGACGTGGGGGTCTCGATGGGGGGGAACTCGCTCCGTGACATCTCCACAACCGATGCCGTGGGGGAAGAGGGGCGAGCGGCCAGGGTCGGGGTGGCGTTGGCGGAGTCAAAGGGGGCCAAGGAGGCGTCACTGTCCCATCCATACGCGTCGGCGGTCTCGCTGGGCACAAGCAAAACACCGTCGAGGTCGTCGACTTCGGTCCAGTAGACTTCGCTGCCGTCGGACGGGGTGGGGGAGGAAGGGTGGTTGCTACGGGTGTTAACCATTGCGGAGAGCTGATGATTGGTGGTAGGGCTTAGACTGGGGTGGGCTTCACTGAAGTGAAGAATGTGCACCTTTCCGTCGTTATTTAACGGCGCTGGAACAAAGAGGTGAATATGATTGGGTCTCAGGCCCAGATGATGAATTTGCTCGGCAGCAGACGGCGGCGGGTGCATGGCAGGGAGGAATGAGGCATAGGGCTATTGATTCGGACAAGAGATGTCAGAAACCGTCTTTGAGGTCCCGGATAGACCTTTATACCGGTACAAGGGTGTGTATTATCTTGGTGCAGACAAAGGCCATACTGCCCGACAACCTACATCGGGGAGATCGGTCTTTGTGCAGAAACGGTGGCCTTTGTTGTTGTTGCATGCAGCGTCAACGGAGGAAGGGAGGAGTAGAGGGGATGGGAAAAAGATGCAGGAAGTTGAGGAACGTGTTGTTTGTCCGGTGACGTTCGTGAGAGCCTGCTTGGCCACGGGTTTGATCGGTGACCAAAGTTGTGCCGTTGCAGGTGCACAAAGACACAGAGGGCGGGCCTTTGAGGACAGGGGAGGCGGCACTGGGGAGTGGCACGGGGGGCCACGGGTCGGTCTAGCGGTGAGAGGCGGTAGTCCGTTGCGCACACATGGTGGATGCAACTCTTTATATATATTGGTTCATCACGCTGATCTCATAGTGGAAATGAGGTGTAGCCACATCGGGCGAGTCGATGCCCGACGTTCGTGAACGTTCGTAGACGTCGCGGGGGGTGGAACGACGCCTGTGCTGTTCCACCGGCCTCCGGCGACCAGCAGGTGTCCCCGTCATCGGTCAGTGGACGAGCACACCCTTCCCAGCGGCGTGGGAAGATCGCCCACCATGGTGGTGCGGATCAAGGGGCCCTAACTGTTCAAGTTTTATGACATGGATTATGCCTCTTCGAGGCGGGAGCTGAACCTTTAGGCAGTTTTCAAAAATCGGACAATTCGGCATTGGTGATTGATGGGAGCACCGGAGTAGCTTAGTAGTAGCTTGCGTAGGCGGTGCGTGGTCTTGTGACCCACGGAAGGATGTGGCGGTGTCCTGTCCTTCTTCTTCTCAACCGCCATCATCCCACAACTCGACCTCGCTCGTTCAACAACAACTCGCTTTTTCGCCCACTCACCCTCTCCTTTTTCTTTTTCTAGCTAATCTCCATGTAGCAGAATGCGTAGATAGATTGTATTGCAGGGCCGTTGGGGGTCGTCCTCACTCTCCCATCGGCCTCGCACCCAGCAGTCTGGCTTTGTAAAGCCGACTTCTCCCCGCATTCTAATACAATCTACCTTGGTGTCTGCTCCCTCTTGTGTGAATGTGCGAGTTGAAGTGGCAGTCACAAGGTGATTGACTTCATTCATAATACATAAGGATCGGAAATCTAATTCTAGAGTGTGCGAGTGTTCCTCAGTTCCCTAACTGGCATCCGGAGGCTGTCAAGCGAGAGTAAATGGGGATGAACATGGGCTGCGTCGTGTAGTGGTGGCGAAGGTGCGGCGGAGAGTGTAGATCCGACGAGCGCGTGATGCGTGAATCGACTGTGTGGTGGTGTATGTGTTTGATCCATGTTTAATTTCGCGTCTGGCGCACTAGCGTGTGCGACAATGGATCCCTGCACGAGAGCGTGAGTCGAAATATTATCCGGCGAGCCGGTATTCGTTCGCGGGCTAACAGCTCAGCAGAGTCCCTAGATGGTCGTTAATTCATCGTGGAAATAAGATGAAGAGTAACTTACCTGAAGTCCGTCCGCGTCGACGTCGAAATCAGACTCCAATCCCCTCTGGGTCAACAGGTTGACCTGACCTTCGGGTACCATGTCGTAGAACCACGACAACCGCTCGCGAGAGTAGGCCTTAGTTACTTCGGCCTTGAGTTCGGTGCGCTTGAGCTCCATTCGCAGCTCTTCTGAGATATGATTTCGGATGCGCTGTAGCCCGAAAGGACGCAGTATGCATAGACCCTCGAGACGCCGCACCCGCGAAAGCATGACATATGCACACTGAATCGTTGTGCAGCTGGCAAGATCTATGCAGCAGACATCGAGTGAGCGACCTTGGGCGTTGTGGGAGGTGAAAGCGAAGGCGGGGATGAGGGGAAGCTGAGAGCGGGTCGCATTGTAAATTGTCTCGGAATTCGGGAGGCGACAGTGAATCTGGGCTGTCATAGGTTTGAGAGTGACTCGATGAGGATAAGGTGCGTCCGGATTGGTGTTCTTGTATGCTTTGAAGTCAACCTCTGCAGAGATAGCATAGCGCCGACCCTCTATCTCCTCATATATGATGGAGACGAGTGTTCCGGGACTTCCGTTGGAGATTCCCAGCTCAGTCGCAATGTTTTCAGTGCAAAACACTGGCATCCCCGGCATGTATGGCACCTGGAATATCTAGTGAGTAAATGAACGGAAACTTTAGCAACCGGCATGAATACCTTCCCCCCCAGATCATTCGCCTCTTTGACTGGTATTGCCCACGCCACCTCGGCCACGAGCCCAGTGACCTGGCGCCGTTTCCCTCCGCGTCCCCTCGTGTCCTTCGAGTGGTAAATATGGCATCCTTGGCCCGTCGCACTAGCGAAGGCCTCCGCCATTTTCATGTTGTGACGATCTCGAGCGACATTTGTATACACAATTAAGGGACATGCGCGGGCCGGATTATCGATCCGTCTTTTTACATCGGTAAGCTCCTTCGTTTCCGCGCTGCAATGTGGATTAGATAACACGTACTTATCCAGAGTATTCTTGTCTTCCTCTGTGCATAATCCTTTTCGCAGCCGTTTCAGAATCTGAATTAAAAGGGGGTCATCCTTTTGTCGCATGATTTTTCTAACACAACTACCTGCTGAATCTGCTGCCAAACTTGGATCCCTTTCACGTCTTGCCGGATATGTTCATTCAAGTCGTTCAGATTATTGTTCAGATGGCATTGAACAAGCTCATGAGAGAACAGTGAATTTCCCCCTGGCGGCGGCAGCTGGCATGGGTCACCGCATACTGTCCAATTCAGCCCTCCACACAAAGAATCCGCAACTCCTTTGGCCATGCATAAGTACTCCGAAATTCAGGCCAGATCTGCGGCACTCAAGAAATAAACCTCATCAAGGATCAGAGTCTCGAGCGGTGAGATTCGTTCTTCGAGATTTGCACGTAAACTCGGCGTTGACTTCATTTTTGCCGGAGAAACCCTCAAGCTTGCCTCTGCATGAATCGTACAGCCCCCAATGTCACTGGCCACAACACCCGTTGGAGCGGTCAGTCGCAGTCGTTCCGGATGACCAGTAATTTCATAAAACTCCCTCCAAGCCTGGAATATCACTAATTTTCCTGTTCCTCCGGGTCCAGTGCAAAGCAGTGTCATCGGTGGGTCTTTTCGGCCAGTTTCTGATTCTTTGCCAATTTTATCAGCCAACAGCAGAAATGCTCTTGCTTGCTCATCGTTCAGTGTGTGTTTGATCAATAATGCGAAGCATAACTGTTGGTATGGTAGTAAAGATGTCCAATCTGTGTCCGTTGAATCTGAAGCTGACTTCTTTCGAAATTTCTCATATTGTTCACGTGCTTGATTGGCCTCCTTCTCTAGTGTTGTACAGAGCGCCTGCGGAATTCTTTCGGACGGTCGGAGAAGGTGAAGATTAGTTTCCTTACTTTTTGCAGCAGCATTTAGACGGCGTTTGATAAGTGAATTCTTTTCAGCAAGCAGTGTTTTAGTTGCAACACTGGCGTCAAATATATCCTCCTCAGATCCGAATCGTGTTCTTTCCTCAAATATTGTCTGCAATGGACCTTGATCTGTGAGATAAAACCCGGTCTTCTTCGCCTCTTCGACAATTTTAGTTGCATCCCTGGTAGATCTTGTATCTTTGACTAGCAGCGGTCCATCCAGATCAATCGATTCGACATTCTCCTGCATCGCATTTTCCCATACAGGGTCGTAAACATCCTCACCTTCTTCATCTTCAATATTTATGCCAGAACTCTTCGCCTTTCGCATCAGTTCTGCCAGCCGTTTGCCACGCTTAGCTGCAAAGTCAAATTTCGCGTCGCGGGTTTGGTAGAGAAGTTGCATATTTAGTGTGACTCGAACGTGTTCCGGTGACATGGAAACCTTGAACTCTGTGAGAGCATCAAGCCAGCCCACATCCGGAGATTTCAGAGGGGAAGATTTGACAGTCGACCAAGGTTTGAATAGTGCCAGAATAACCGCAGCGTACTTGATTTTATCCTTATCTAGGTCATTCCGAGGCACACGATATCCTTGAAGTACGGGTATGACAGGGCCGGATTCCAACTTCTTCAGACAGTGAGTCGTGAGCTGGGGATGGCCAGGTTGGAAATTGAGATATACACTACGTTGAACTTTTGACTTGGGTTTCTTCTCCTTGGTATAATTTCTGAAGATATCCCAAAAGCACATATTTGCAAGTTCGCGGGGTCGATAAACATATCATCAAACAGTCTTGAGTATTTCTTCTCCTCTCCGTTCATTTCACACTCTTGTGAAATAGAATCCCTACCAAGCATGTCCGGGGAGAGAACAATCATTGTATCATCTTCATCTTCTGGGATAGTCATGCGTTGAGCGCCAGTCGAATCCTCCGCCTCCTCCTCCTCTGATGCAAGAAGGCCTTGGTTTAACTCTTCCGTGAAGACGTCTCGAGCAATGTCTCTCAAGAGAGATGACCACCAATACTCCTTGTATTCATCCGAGGTATAGTTATTCTTATGTCCCAATAGCTGACTTGCCGTTTGTTGTCCAGTGAGCTCTCGTTTCCCAACCAATTTATTAGTTGCTTTCACCATCATCAATCGGCTCATTTCAGACCTGTCGATCTCCCCATCAGGATCCTTTGGAGGGTTGTTTTGTAAAGCTTGAATTGAAGCACAAAGAGAAGAAAACACAATAGAAGTACCTAATTGCAGCTTGACTGTATAATTTAACATGTACTCAACCATAGCCATTGCAACAGGTCCCGAGGCTGTTTGTTTCAAATTAGTGTTACACCCAAGGCATAATGTGGCGGTTGGATTGTGGCCATTGAGACGTTCATTTTCACATCTGATCACCAAATCACCGTCCTCGTCGAAATGGGTCTCGGAAACAAGGGGGCGCGGGAGCTCAAATCGACAATCATTATCGGGATCCACAAGGGAATGTATCCGGCGCGGAATATGCTTGAAACATGTGGCATTATGGTCATGGACTAATCCGGTGTTCTCGCACAAATCCCGATGCTGTTGGTCTCTCTTTCGTGCATAGTTGGAGGACCTGGGATCTAATGGGCGACTCAAGACTGGGAGTTGCTTCGGTGTACCTTGAGCAACAGCATATGGGACCGTATCCTTAGGAAAACTTTGGCATATTAAATCATCATACCATTTCGCGAGTTTTTGCTTGAACTGAGGATCTGAATTCATCCGTTCTTTCATATCCAACGGGGAAGGAGGCGCTCCATAGATCCAGATAAGGAGATGAAGGTGAAGGGAGCCTCTTATCTGCGCTTCAACAACAGCAAACCAGCCTTTCACCTTTCCAAGGATTCCAATTTTTGAAGCTCTCTTTGCTCCTAGAATTATATCGAAGAATTTAGTTACCATGAGGTGGAAGAATTGAGCTCCGGCAACCGGATTCTCGGCAACTATCCTAGCGCGCGTACTTCCTTCGCTCTGTGTGCTATCCAATGCATGAAAAATTGTATCAAGGTCAATATCACGTCCCGCAAGAACCTGCGCTATAGGATTATGAGAATCAGCTGGATTTACAGTGCCGAAAAAATGCGGTAAGCCATCGCAAATAATTTTACTTTTGACTTGCTGCTTCATACTGTTTACATCGCCGACAGAACCAGGTACGTGGTCAGAAACATAATTCAGGTATTTCATTAGCTTGACTGCTGCTTTCTCGCCTTCAGTTTCCGGCTTTGCGAATGGATTCTGCTCAAGCTTGGCCTGGTAACTATCTACACACGCAGTGTCAACCTTCTGCATCAGCTCTTGGATAACAGGAAACCATGACCGGGTTGTGGCAAGACGAGACTTGAAGGAAGATTGTCGGCGCTGTATGATGTTGTTCATGATAAATATGAAAGATTTGTGAACTTGAAATCGGCGGTCAGCTATATTCAAGAGATGTTGGACATGTGTTACAGTGTCAAGTTCGCGGAATCCAAACTCCGGAGAGACCCTCACAATATTATTGTCCACCATTCCGACACCATAGGGGAAAAGTGTTGGCCAGAGCCATCCGAATACCCGCGGATTTTTCGACGTCGACAACGGCATATTTCCTGACGGAAACTTCACAAATCCAGCCTCATGTTTCTTCAACAAACGCAGTGCTGCAAGTTTCCTCTGCTTATAAGTCACCTCCACATTTTCCACATCCACAAGTGTTGTCGCCGTGAGCTTCATTGTATCAGTCCCCTCGAATAACTCCGTGTTAGCCTGATCCGAATATGAAGTGTACGATGATCCCTGGTTATTGGCCGAATTGGTGCGAAGAAAATCTTGGGTAGCAAGAGGACAGTCATACACTGGATATTCGTTCAGATTTGTCAAGATCTGCATACAAAGTATTATGTTCGATCAACCAGAATAAAGCCCTTCTAACCTTTTCACGGCGTACCAGTAGAGGTGACTTCTGTAGCATATGACGGGTCACCTCGGTGTCAGGTGAGCCGACCAGAATAACACAAATTTCGTCGCGAATTTGAGATAGAGGGGCTGGCATGGCATTGAGAAATGAAGTTGAATCTTGAGGTAAAATACAAACGTTACCACGAGCGGCAAACTGTCCGGAGGGCCCGAGGGAAAGTTTATACATGCATTTGGTTGCTCGAGCCCGCGCAATACATTGCTCCTCTAAGAAGGTCATATCACGAAGCTCATCCGGAATTTTCCCAATCCAAAGTCCATTAGCATAACTGCGCAAAGGGATTGAAATGAAAGAGTTCCTAGACACGGCCGAGTTGCAAAGGTGACAAAGTACGTACAAATCATTAATGAGAGAAGAGGGATTGAACGTTTCAATACGTGGCTGACGACAAACATCACGAAGTTGCGCAACAGCCCTATTGAGAAGTGAGATATCGAGTTCGTTCATCGCTCTCATCTTGACATTTGTGGCCGGCTCGAATTTACCGCAGAACGAACATTCGTAATGCTTCATTGAGGCATTGTTGGTACTGTCACAAAATTCACACACAATTTCATCTTTTTCATCCTGAGTTAGGATGATTGGAAACTCACTGCGCGGCACAGATGTCTCAAAGGACAAACGAGAACGCTTCCGAGGATGTTCAGGCAGATGAATAGGTTTCCTTTTCCGAGAATGGCACCCGAGACCAAGAATCAATGCGCACTCTTGGAGTTCAGTGAGAGAAAGGAGAGCTTCGGAATATAAACCGGCAGACCTAGCTTCAGACTCAAGAACAAGACATGCAGATGTACACTGATGCATAACAAAATCTGACCTCAGAGCATCGGCACTTTTCCGTTTCTGACTTGAGATTCGTGCACGCATACCCTGGTGATAGTGAGCCAATTTCCTCAATTCAATAGCCGGAACCCGCTTCTCAACGACAAGAAAACGTACAACAATATTTTGTTCAGATTCAGCCAAACGGACAAAAGGATCATTCAATGGGGAGGAAATCATTTCATCATTAAAAGTAATATCATCATGTTCATTCAAGTCTGGAACACCCCGGATGGGCGTGACCACATGCGTACATGCAGGTACTGCACCGGCGCCTCGCGTACGGGGCGTCGATGAGCGGGGTGCCGATGAGAGCGAGGCCGAAATAGATCCACCGGTATCCCCTTGGAAGAGCGGCGGTACAGTTGATGAGTCTGGGCGTAAATCAGCAACAGATAAATAAAGACGATCGGAATTGAGGCGTACCTGTGGACGTAACAGGCACAGAGATTGGACCCAATCTCGAGGGCAGGGGATGTCGAAGATCAAGGGGGCCAGAACTCAAGTGAAAAATAATTTGCGGGGCAGCGGCGTGCATAAACTCGTACCAGTCCATCCCAAGCACAAGATCATGGGATAGAGAAGAAGCCACCAGAATATGCATGGTCATTGAGATGACGCCGCCGTCGTAGGGCAGGGTTACGAGCCCAGTAGCACGAGAGTTAGAAGTGTGCAGCCCAGCATCCAAGATCCAAGCGAGAGAGATACGAGAAGTCGCGGCATCGCTGTCGAATGCGGTCGACACGACCACATTAGAGAAGGTAGCAGGAGCGGACATGGTGGGCGGAAACAAGGAGACTTTTCGCATCCGGTGCTGTGTGTCCCGAATCACGCACCATGGAAACCGCAATCACGGATCTGTCAATCGCCTATCATTCATCGGAGCTCGGCGCGAGGCTTCGTGTCGTCCAAGATCTCAGAAATTAACTCTTTCTGCACGGTGGTACCGGTTAAATACACTACAAAAAAGGCACAGGCATCTCAACCAGTCCCCAGGATGCAACTAGAGGTCTGAGAAACCAATCCATTTGTTGCATTCGTTGTTAAATGATATGACTAATATTACATGACCAATCTCTATTTGTACTTGTAGCAAAAATGGCCAAAATCCAAGTTCTCCAGGGTAGCCAAACCTAAAGGTTCAGCAATAAACCGTTTAGAAACTGTTGCTCAGACCCGTAAACTAAACCAATGTTTACTGTTTAAAAACAGTTTAAAAACAGTTGAAAATGAAAACAGTTGGAGCCTTAATGTCACCCGGCGCCGGGCGGGTCAAGCATTGGCAATAAAATGGCAAGAGTCTGAAAGACTCATACTAGGCTGATAGTTTCCGATAGGACAGAGCCTTTCCTCTAAAGACCCTTGTCTTTAGCGTAGATCGACCCCTCAAAGAGATTTCTTTATGCACAGTGGAGGCATTCACACATACCGCGGCCAAATCACCGTCGTTCCTCCGCGACTCTGTCCGTAATCTCATCTTCTTCCTCGTGCCATGCGATGAGAACACAAAAGTCCTCACTCTTGAGAATCTGTACAGCTCAAGATCCAAGCCTTTGTCCACGACCATCACATTTGATCCTTTGCGCCACAATATCAGAGGATCCCTGGTCCTCTGGGCCCCAGCCAACCATTCTGTCTGTCTCCATCGGGCGGACATGTTCATAGCGAAGCGCAGGTCTGCCGAAACTGATCGTGAGTGGCTGCTGATCACTCAATGTTCCTGGTTCCGGTTCACCGGTTCCAGGTGTCAGATTAGTAAAGAGCTTATCTGTCTGTCCTTTTTACGACTTATGTCCGTCTGTGGGTGTCCGTCTGTAGTTTGTGAGCATGTCAAATCAGCAATAGTAACTAGGCGTGTCAAGTCGGTAGTAAATTGATTTGTAGCACCTAAGCGATCTCCGGCGCCATTATTTAAACTCACTACGCGACCTAGTTGTGACCTCTACGGCTATCTGTGGCATTGTTCAGGGCCATAGTGATTGGGGTGCTGAAGAGGAGCGCTGCAGACATTGTTGAGTGCCTGAACCGACAGTATGTACATGTACCAGGTGTGCGGAATGTTGGCTTGCTTTGGCCCTCTGAGGGCACCGCGAAGGTGCGTAGAAGAAGTGGCTATGGGCGAACTAAACCAAACGACTAATATCAAAGTCAATTATCCCGAGGTTGGAAGGAAATTCCCACCATATTGACATTTTCGCGGCTTGGACAACTCAACAAGTAGATGTGCGAAGCTTTCAACGAGATATCAATCTCAATTTGGGGGGAGTGAGCTTCATGGGCAGGGCAGAAGAACAAAGCAGTGGATGTATGAAACCAGATCGCTAAAATTTAGCTAGGATCTTTGTCTAAGAAGAAAGTGAGAATATTCTGGAGCATAGATATGACCCACAGGTCCATATCCCACCTCGAAGATATAATTCTGCAGTGTCCTGTGGTGTAAATACTACCACTCGATTCCCAACAGGAAATTTTGCAGGACGGAGGTCCAAGAGCCCCAACTTGCACCCCGTGCACCGAAATTCCTGAAAATATTCTGGAGGTCAGAAATGGACTAAAAATAAGTATCCCATCCTTTGAGAACTCAATTCTGCAGTTTTCTGTAGCATAAAACACTGCTGCTTGATTCCAAATAAGGTAATTTTCACCGGTGCGTAGCAGAAGGACAGTTGAAATGGCACACATTCTGAACCAGCAGACACCCCACGGGAGTATTAAAATCGACTCTACCCCACAAAGTAACATTCATTTACCAGCCCCTTCACTGCAGAATGGAGTGCGTGATCAAAAGAAAAAGAAAGAAAGAAAACCCATGCCACAAAATTGTTAGCACCAGAGGTGCTGGAGGCTGCGGAGGCGTTGAGGGAAAATCAGTAAGAAAAAACAAATGATTATTGTCTAGGAAGGCCTAGTATATGATCAGGCACACGGCTCATTTACGCCTCAGTAACACCGGTGGAAGCATTGCCTCGTAAAATCATACCCATCATGCACAACACCCATAGGCCGCAATCGTGCCCATTGGATTGACAGTGTTCTCCCTGCCAATCTGGTCAGCGAAGGATTAATTCAGGGTAAAATACGTACCAAATTGAAGAGCGGACACGCAATCCATGCCTCCTCCTCGGTTATCACATAGAGAGGGTATTTGTTGCGGTTAGCTGGAACCACCATTCGGGTTATCAAGACCATGATATCCTGCGGCATTTGAGTTTTTTATTCCGACAGAGTGCATTGAAACTAACCCGGATATAGCATCTCCAGCCACCACTTGAACCCAGATTGTCAAAAAATACTATCTGCTGGTTGGCCACAACTACGACCACAAGAGCCCAGTGCTCTTCATCAATCCGGTGGATTAGGATTAACCACAGACTCCGCATGCACCCGCCCATTTGAATGGCAAGATGTGGTCTCCTACCCACAGCTGTGGACCAGCTTGAAGCTCAATTGAGGGTGGGAGTCATATTTAGGCTTCAGAAAATGTGTCCCATTTTTTTCTGTACGTGCCGGAGGCCTACAGCACACCTCCGGCACCTTCTAGGAAGGCTTACACATCCTGTGTCCGAGACAGCCCCTTCAGCTCATGGAGTAATAGTGTGTTTGGAGGACCCAGAGTTGTGGGATGGAGTGCTAGACTAAAGTATTTGGCGACGGAGGTGATGAAGGTGCCTGACAGAGGTGATGCAAGTTTAAATTTAATGAAGTAGGTGGCTTATTTCAGATCCTACAGCTTCACAATGGATACATTGGAGGATAGAGAGTGTACAATACCCTGATTCAAGATATTTGCAACCAGAATGGCAGAACGATGGAGGCCTCCACCACCTCCGACACCTCCAGCAAGACACATTCAAGGTGTTCAAAGCTAGAAAGTGGAAATCAAAACTCTGATAACAACATAAATGGTACAGTGGAGTGTCTCTTTTATTCATTCTTCATAGGGACCCAAATTGGGACCCCACATTCAACAGGTCGGAGCAGTTCAATCACCCCAGAAACTTGAATCCCATGCTCTGGATAATCAATGAGGCCTGGATTTCAATGATTTTGGTGTTCCTTGTGGCCAGTATTGATCTGGTATTTTTTTAACAGGCGAGTATTGAATTTGCACATATCTGATGGCATGGTAATTCACCCACAGCAGCATGAAATCAGCATATAATGACCTGAGACAGTAGAGAACACAGTATGTATATATCCCAAAAATTAATCCAGCAATGTACTGGTAAACTGCGGTGGAGGCCCTGATGGAGGCCCACCACCGATGCCTCCGGCGGTGAGGACAGTGGGAAGATGCTGGGAGATGCCGGGAGTTCAGAGGCCCCTAAAAGGAACAAATGACATAATAGAAGCCCGGCACCTCCGGAACCTACGCACCTCCGACGGCCTTTTAGGGGTTTTTACTAGCATGAAATAACCCCCCAAACAGGCTTTTAAATAATGGCGCCGGAGGTCGCTTAGGTGATTTGTAAGCCATAGTAAGTACATAACAAGATCGGAATCAGATGCCGCGTAAGCCGCGAGGAGCGACCAGAGGTCGGCGACGAGCGGCTAAAGGCGGCATGACATTAATACAGTATTCACCTACCTACCTACCTACCAGCTAGAGAAGGAACCACGACTGCCCGGAGGGCCCTATCTATTCTATCTGCATCCCGTTAATTGGGTTCGGTACTCCTTCAGGTCGGACTTTCTTCTTAGACGAAGATCCTAGCTAAATTTTAGCGATCTGGTTTCATACATCCACTGCTTTGTTCTTCTGCCCTGCCCATGAAGCTCACTCCCCCCAAATTGAGATTGATATCTCGTTGAAAGCTTCGCACATCTACTTGTTGAGTTGTCCAAGCCGCGAAAATGTCAATATGGTGGGACTTTCCTTCCAACCTCGGGATAATTGACTTTGATATTAGTCGTTTGGTTTAGTTCGCCCATAGCCACTTCTTCTACGCACCTTCGCGGTGCCCTCAGAGGGCCAAAGCAAGCCAACATTCCGCACGCCTGGTACATGTACTGTCGGTTCAGGCACTCAACAATGTCTACAGCGCTCCTCTTCAGCACCCCAATCACTATGGCCCTGAACAATGCCACGGATAGCCGTAGAGGTCACAACTAGGTCGCGTAGTGAGCGCCCAAGTTTTGATCCGGATGTTTTTCTGTGATCTTTGATCTAGTCTCTCGTAGACAGACACTTCAACTCGAAGCTCATACTTCGCTTGTTGAAATTTGTTGGTTACCGGGGGAGCTGCTTACTACCAATCTTTTGGCTGGTGATTTCCAATCATTTTCGGAAACTGGCCATCAAACCTGTCCAATTCAAATGGCCCTCCGGGCATACCTGTAACCTCTTCACTGCACTTCTTATCCTCATGACCTCATCTGTTTCTGTAATCCATTGGTCCCCCCTTCTGCTCACCTATATATGTAATTTTTTTTGATGACAACTTCCTGGCTTCAGTAGAGGCCCGGTTTCCATCGGGTTTTGCAGCAAGCATACATCACCAATTGGCTTAATTTTTTAGGCCCAATTGGAAGTGCAGTAGAGTTACCGAAGTGCATTTTGTGATCGAAAAATGACATGCATATGCAAAGTGATCAAAGTGGGACTGTTCATTTTCTACTGGACTCAAATCCTCCCCATATAGTCTTTAACCGTGAACCAAAATGCTCTGGCGGCGTCGGCTATTGTGAGCCCAATATTGATCAAATAAATGTCCTTTCTGTTGTAGAAATGTGCAGCAGCTTCCTGGCTACCCGACAGTATAAGGTTCATGAGGATCGGTGTTGGTATGGTGGAGAATGAATGGAATCTTCCCGGGAGCCCAAATTTGCGCAAATAACGTGGAAGCAAAACACCAAAAAACACAAGAATCAAGCTCATTCGTGCACCTTGGGCATACGAAATGTTCATATTCGTAATCTACGACCTCGAAAACCCCCAGCATATGTCGAGCCACCTCAAAGTGGTGCATGGGGTGTGTGTTTATTGTGCGGGTTGAAATCAGGAAAATGATGGTGGAAATATTCGGAAAGAAACCTGAATAGATTGGGCGTTACAGAGGCTCTTTTCAAAAATCCTTTTGTGAATGGGAGTTTCAGAGGGAGGAAAGCACTGTCGCAAAAATTTGGGCTTGCTGGCAACCTTTAAGGTGGTGAATGGCACGGTGTTTCGCTTCCACGTGCCGTTTCGCCTCATGATTAAGGACTGTACACTCTGTAAATGTAATAGCCTACTGTGGATCCTCAACAGATCTCCCATTCTTAAGTGAATTGACGTAGAATTGAGCTCAGTACAGTGAAACTTTGCATATGTGCATCACTTGGCATAGGTGGGTGCTCACTAGTATTATTAAATAATTAATTGTTCAACTGAGCCTGACTCCAACTCCCCTTCATTTTAATTCACCTTGACTTCATTAAAGATTCTGCACGAGGCCAACACAAGTTGAACAAAGTAAAGAGTCTAGAACGAGCGTTTGATGTCGGAGATGCTAGCGCGTGCCTGGAAAGGAAAGTGTCTAGAGCGCGGTCTATGATCTCGGGAAAAGCCGCTCCCATCAAAAACGAAATGGATAAGGTAGGGGACATACAAATACTGTAAATGTCACGTGCAATTGCCATTTACGGGCAAATTCTGAAAGCAAATCTACTGTATAATCAGTAAAGGGTTTGGGCCTAATTCCTTCCATGAAATTGTAGAATAGGGTCCATAAAAGGTTCCCATAAACTTAGATGAGCAATACAATGCTCAGAGCAAACGGAGTTCCTCTCGCGAATTGTCCAGTTCAGCCATCACTGCAGGATTCCCACGACTGGTGGATACCTTGCAGCTGCAACTCCTCACTCAATTCTTGAGCTCTTACAGTATAATTAAATTCTGAGCATCTTATAGGGTCATTCTACAGATTCATGGAGGGGATTTGGCTAGAGTAGCCTTGTTCTCGTTTTATGGCTGGTTTGACCCGAAATAGACAGGTCATGTGACGTTTACAGTATTTGTATGTCCCCTACCTTAGCGCTTTTCAGGGTGCCTGGAAAGGAAAGTGCCTAGACCACGGTCTATGATCCCGGGAGAAGCCGCTCCATCAGAGGCGAAATGGATAGGGCCCCAGGAAAGGAAGGAGTCTGGACCGGGCCATCGGATGATCTCGGGTGGCCGGACGTAGATGAGATCATCAAACCATAAACGGAACCGGTTGCCGCCGGCAATTTTGGATTTCCCTAGTCGGTTACAGGAATAGCAAGAGGCCCCAGCCAATTCACAAAATTCTGAAGAGACAGATCTCTTTGCAGACAGTTAAAGTGCCAGTCTACACTGTTTTCCGCTGAAAATACACGAATCTTACCCTTACAAAGGTGATTGGTAATAAGCGAATACCCTGATCGGACCCCCGTGGTAACAACAGGACTATCTTTGATCCGGATGTTTTCAGTGATCGGTCCGTCGTGCCTCTCTTTCACCATAACCGCCATGCCAACACACAGGCTTCAAACCCAGTCCCGGACACACGTCGAAGAGCAATACATTGCCTCTAGATATGATGGAGCAAGGAAAGGAAGTAGACGACTCTCAAACGAGGTCCGTCTTGCCACTCATATCGTTGACTCGTCCTCTCTCGGACTAGGATTCCACCTCCCACGCCAAGATCTCGTGTAAAAAATTACCGGTTGGCGGTGTCTAAACACTGCAGTGCTCTTATCGCTGGTCATTTACAAAACCCTGTCGACGTACCGCGGACAAACGGCCACGCTGACTAATGTAGATTGGGTCATTGGCTTCACGTGGATCTTAATGTATGTATTCATACCGCCTGGCGGGACCTACTGCAGGTTACTCATTTCACGTTGATCAAAGCTCGTACTGGCTCACCATCATCGAACAAGAGAGCCCCGGCGCTGCCCCCTGGCTCTTCAGTTACGAACTCGCCCCGATCCTCGGTTGCGTGGCCATAGAATCCTTCAACGTACTATCCGCCTCCGTGCTTTGGCGTGAGCAAATTCCTCTTTCTGCACCAGAACAAACACGAATATCGGTTCAGTCACGCCATGCTTGTCTTGAGCGGAAAAAACGGCGAGCGAGGAATATACGCCTGGATTCTGATCTGTGCCTTCTCTGTGCTGGCACCGTTCTCTCTTTTGATGACACTAATCACATCTCCCCCGGTAAAATTCCTTTGCGGGCATTGTCGCAGAGTCCTCGGGAGGTTTGTTACAATGACCAATCTTTCCCACAATTCGAACTGGTCTTTCGATCCCTACACTCAGATAGTCATGAGCGGTCTCTCTGCGATTGTTAATATGGTGGCGACCGGTAAGCTACTCTGCTTTCCATTGGATTATCCTGATGGTCACAGCAGTCAATATGCTCGAGGGATACGAACTGCATACGTTCGGCGATACCGCCCTCTTTACCGGGTGTTTCATCGGGTCGTCCCTTGCATCGCTCATGGTCGCATACGTCTCCTGCAGCACCGCTAGGATGATCTACGCACGGCTGCGCTCTTCACGTTGACTTATCGTCGAGAGTCATTTTCTCGCGCTCATGTCGTTGTGGTCGAACACTCCTCAGATTTTCGAGACAATGGTTGTTCAAACACCAAGTTCTGTCATTATGCATCACACTGTCTCTCCTTCCTCTCATACCAAACGAAATTGTGCTGGCAGAAAGACCATTGTTAAACCTTGTCGGACTTATCGGCCATCCGAAAAGGCCGAGGAGGGCCCACTTAAGGAGAGCCGCAGGGAACTCAATGGGAACGTAATTGACGGCGTTATCCCCGTATCGTGCTCCGGCGACGGCGAGGGAGCGAATGCTAGGTAGCATCTGTCATTCAACCAGACGCAGAAGCCGATAACCTCTTCCGTTATCTAGTATTTTTATGCGCGCCACTCGAGAGTAGCCTGGACTAATCTGTGTGCAAGCGTTGAGAAAGCTGCAGTTGTATTATGCCGTGGTCGCAAGCCAGGGGAAGAAGAGCCAACGGATATAAACGCCGAATCCAGCTATGGGGACGGTGGCAGAGATTTCCAGATTTATATTAACTTCAACGATAAACTTGAACTTTGATGAAGCGCCGGTCGGACCTTGGGAGTCGATTCGAAGATTGCCACCGTGACGGCTTTGCAGTGATTACCTCCATGAGCTATCCATGGTAGGGGTTTTTATCACCGGTTTGGTCCACGCTCGTGAGAAGTGTATGATAGAGGAGCGAGCTTTATTATTGGATTATTTCGACCGAATATACATCCAAAAATTTCAGCCGAGGGGACGTCCACCAAGATCTCACTTCGATCTTGCTCTTTGGTTTGGAACCCTTCGCATCCTTCAATGCTCCAATCCTTGATTTGTTTAGTTCAGGTCCTAATACCTATCTGCCCGGCGGCCCAGAATGACGTTGTAATCTTCATGCAATCTGATCTTGAACTGATCGGAGACTTCGGGCCCTTACTCGAGGCTCGAGCCTTACTTTGGGCTTTACTCCGCCAAAACTCCGCCTTTCATAAGTCGCGCTGCCATCATGCCATTCATTCTTCGTTTGGTCTTCCCCCACAAGGTTCGCCATGGAGAACGACATCGACGAATACACAGCACTGCTTTCCAAACCCCATGTCCCACCGACTTGTGCACCGCTCTCGATGGGTCCGGTCGTAATCTTGATGCTAGTCTTCATGTGCGACCCACTGGCGACCCACTCAATTTCTTCGTACATCAACCAAGTCAGGAGTTTCACTACGAAGGCACTAATTTCTGACCGGCGTATGTAGCTTGTCAGTGAGCTGGATATCACTGGCGGACACGAAGAGGGTGGGGTATTGCACGTCTGAGACGTCAGTTGAATCTCCCTTCAGTGCGTTTGCATCTTCTCACTGGGAAAGCGACGTGCTCAGGGGCCTGGTGAGCAGAACCAACTTCCGGCCAGAACAACGTGTATACAATCATCTATACATCGTTGAGTGATTCGAGATCCTTTGCCTCGCTTCACGGATGAAGATTATCTCTATTAGATATTGTTTTAGTTCGTGACTAAACTGCTCACAGTGCTCCAGTGGAGCAGAGCTTCAGATCGGTTTGGGCGGAAGTCCATCCTGCTCGTAGGCTTGTTCGGCACCATCGTATCCACGCTCTGCTTCGGCCTATCGCGCAAATTCTGGATATTAGTTGTCAGGTAGGCCCGGCTGCCCACCGCAACTTTTCTCCCTTGGGGAATGCGCGCTCAATGACTCTCGTGTCCAGTCGTTGTCTCATGGGCCTGCTGAATGGAAATCTCGGTTCGGCATCCATCGTATTACGTGCAGCTCAGCACTCATTCGGACCCGGGCCAGGTGTCGTGGAGAGTACAGTGGGCGATATTACAGATTCCAGTAATCGCGCCGCGGGTTTCGTAAATTCGTATACATCCTTGGTGAGCCCGTTCTATGACCAGCTACACGATAGGCTGATGGGCCGCTCTCCAAAGTTTCATACGACGTTGGGGTGAGTCTTCACTCCTCACTCCCCGTGATTTAATCAGAGGGCTCCAGGCAAGTTTGGGACCATTAGTGGATGGGTTTCTTGCACGGTCGCAGGATCACTTCCCCAGTATATTCGGTGGGGAATTTTGGAGCAAGTTCCCGTACTTCTTGCCGAGTGCAGCCATAACAGGCGTTTTGTTACTGGTTTTTTCCGCAGTGCTGGTGTTTTTGACGAAGTAAGTAATAGCGATTCAATTCTACTTATTAAACCTCCCATCATTACTATCTGTAAAGTCTTCCCGCGCCGTGGCCGAATGTCAAGACGGCGGTGTTTTAGGCGCGGAAACTGCGTGTCGTACGAGGCACGGGTCCCTCCCCGTCCGCGATCTCACGTTCCCCATAATCATCTCCATCTCAAACTATGTTGCTCTCTAGACTCGTAACCAGTCTGCCTACAACTGGCAAAAATGTGGCCAGCACTTTGCCGTAGGCAGACTGGTACTATTCGGACCAAACAAAAGGCATGGGCGGGATTTTGATGCCGTCCGCCCTGGGCTCAATTTAACTCTATTACACAAAATGCAAAGAGATGGAAGGCGGCAATTCTTTTTTACCTAAATTCTGTCTCCTCAGAATTATTGGTAGGTATCTGAGCGGCTTGTACACAAGACTCAAAGTTGCATCGAAATTGATGACAAGGTTCAGCCACCGTGATGCCGTGATCGGCACCGCCCAAAAATTCAAACTCAGGCCCGTCTCAATTGACAGCTCCGAATAGTACCAGTCTGCCTACGGCAACAGTGCTCGCCACATTTGTTGCACTCCGTAGGCAGACTGGTTACGAGTCTAGTTGCTCTCGTGGTTCTGAACCTCGCGATCGCCGTTCTCGTGCCGCTCTTCTTGGCCATGCCCATCGCGATCGGTGGACTCGGCCTGTCATCGGCATAAGTTGGACTGATACTCTCCGTATGTAGCGCCGTCACGGTCCTGGTGAAATTGTACTTCTTCGCCAAGCTCATTCACCGGTTCGGCTCCAAGCGGATGTTCGTCGGGGCACTGAGCACCTGTCTGCCCATCTTCGCGCTTTCCCTGTCACCAGCCTTGTCGCCAAGCGGACAGGGCTCACACCGGTCGTCTGGACATTCGTTGGTTTTATCCTCGCGCTCAGCGCGTTTTTGGACACCTCCTTCGGTATGTCCGTTCTTTGTAAACCGTGAGTGCTGTATAGAGGTGATACCTCGTCCGCTAGGGGCTATCTTAATGTTCGTCGCCGCGGCAGCGCCGAAGAGCAGCCGGGGCGCCGTCAATGGCTTGATGCATACCGCCGGTTCGTTGGCGAGGGCGATCGCCCGCATCATGGCGACGTTTATATTCTCCCTTTCAGTGGAGGAAAACCTCTTAGGTGGATATGCGGTATATCTCGTGTTATTTACCATTGCATCGCTAGCACGTCTCCCGGCCGACTTGTCGGAGGATGTGGAAGACGGAACCTGCCCCGCTCGTGAGTATTACCATCACTGGGAATAATCACTAATTTTCCTAAGTCTTCACCTGCTATTGGGACGGGTAGAACAAATTGTTGCAAAGATATAGAGACTTCTTCAAGGATTACTTATTACTGTGGGACGAGCAATTTTCGTATCACATATTATTTCTTGTGGCCTCTGTTCTGCCATCCGAGAGCGCTCGTGAGATCGATCGATCTTGCTAAGATTCTGCGATGTTGTGAGTCGCGCATGTCGCACGACAAAAAAGGGTGTGCACCCGGTACTGACGGATAATTGAATTATTAACAGCAGGGTAGAGAGCGATTTACAAAGACAGCTGGAGAGTTCTTTGTATCATGCATACAACGCGATCTACAGAAAGCCTTAGGTTGTCCGTTGAGACCCCGCGAGGTTGAACAAATGCTGGAGAGCTGCTTCATCAACGACTGGGAACCTCCCTACCATCATCGCACAAGCGCATGATCTAAATTAGGATTTACCGCACGGCTCCCAATTTTCACCCATAGGTGTCCATGCTGCTGGCACCGATCAGGCGATTCCGTCATCACAGTTGGTCCCGCGCAAGTCAAGGAAACAACAAGATGAGTCGCCAACTCACTAGTACTGGTGGAAAGCCGTGGCTCGGCGAGTTTGTGATCGCCGTTGTTGCGGGGAGCTACACTTCTATGACCGCGCCGGGGCTTCACCTGCAAGCTCCATCTTCTTTGATAGTTCGGTCTCCGGTTCAACAAGCGAAGTATGAGCTTCGAGTTGAAGCGTCTGTCTACGGGAGACTAGGTCTCCGGACAGCCTGATCATCGTTGGTGGTTCCGCCTGGACGAACTCTACCACCGCGGAATGCATTTCACGTCGACCGTCCATCTCAGGACGGAATCATGAGCCATTAGTACTTTTACCGATTAGTTATTGATTGTACACAATGATGATGGCGAATTGCCGGTTGGCTTTTACTCTGGCAGCACATACGTCGTCAATGCGCAGGCGGCGCGATCCCCTGGCGCCTAAACGAGTCCGCGAGCAGCGTGCGCATATCCGCGACGCTGCCCGTATTCGGCCCGAAGAACCCGTTCTCCTGGATGTCACCCCTACCGGAAAAAAAACAACATCGGCATCGACAGGGAAGAATGAATGAGGGAATACGCACCAATGGAACGAATGGAACGAATCTACCTCGTATCCCTCCGCCCACAGATCCCGCACATATGTAGTATTCCACGGCGGGGGGTGCTTCCACCAGTGGTCAACCCACACGATCTCGTCGCCCACCGGGAGAATTAAGTGTAGTGTTGTTGGGACCGCCTGCACACACATCAGTCGGTGTTACGACGGGCGAAGCAGATACAAAAGGAGGGAAGGACGCACGATCTCGAGGAAGCAGTCCGTCTGCAGGAAGGTGCCGAGAACGTCGAGGAAGTCCGCGCGTAGGTGACCCGGGAGGTACATTGTGTCGGCGGAGCCTCCCATCAGGCGCCCCGGCGCGCCGACAAAGCCCTCAAGCCGCGCGCGCATTGGGTCCGGGACCTGCGCGTACGCGGGCATGCACACCTCCAGGCCCATGTGCTTGTCCCTGCGCCTTTGTGTCAGCACCGCCCCACCCACACAACGAAGCGTAAACACTCACCCCCACCTGCAGAGCTATTAGCCTTGCATAAAAAAAGAAAGAATGTGAAGAAGGAAATATGAACGCACCACCAGACCCAGATTGCGCCCCACGCGCCCGCCTCCCGTGCGTACTCGCGTGGCGTCCGCTCCGCGACCGTCGCGGGCGGCGGGCGCTTCATCGCCACACCCGAGCCGGAAGGCTGCGCGGGGTTCGGCACAAAGCGCCCCGCGAACGGGCTGTGGTACCATATATGATCCTGAGGGAACTGCATAAAGCGCGGGACGTTCAGCAGCGCGTCGAACGGCGCCCAGAGGTAGCCCGCGTAGCACGGGTAGTCTTTCACCGCGGTGTACAACATGTGGTGCGCCTTGTCGACGGTTAATTATATTTAATAATTCGTTGAGAGGGGCGTACCATGCGCCCGCCCATCTTCCACCAGTCGGCGTTGAAGTCCTCGTCGGACATGTACGAATCGAGCACGACATCGTAGGAGTGCATGAACCCCCGGTCCTCGCGGCTCCCGGGCCCGACAAACAGTATCTAATTCGAATTGTACGTCAGCGTGCAGCTCAGGGCTGAGATATCAGCGCGACATACATTGGGGAAGTACGGCGAGTAGACCTCGCGGTAGCCGTCCAGATTCATGTCGTACCGCGCGTGGCTGAAGAACACAACGAGCAGCACGTCGTCGAACGCGTGGAAGTCGGGGCGTGCGCCGGGGCCGACGTAGAGCGACGAGGACGGCAGTGGGCGGCGCACGCAGTCTGCGGTTTGTGTGAGGTTGTAAGTCGCGTCGAACTGGTGTGGCATGAGGACCGGGGGTGCTGCAGTGTTGTTGCTCCACGCAAACGGCGGATCGCGCGGGATGCGCGTCGGGGGACTGAACACGAGCGCCAGCAGCAGCGGCGCGAGCGTGAGGCTTATAAAAATGAAGTTGCGACGCGGGGGAGCGCCCTTTGGCGGAGGGGGCTCCGGAGAGCCTGGGGCGTCGAGGAGGTAGGATACTGCGGCGTAAAGCGCGAGCGCCGAGGCGAGTTGCTGGACGTTAGTGAATGGGACGGTCGTCCAGAGGAAGGTGTGTGCGAGCGGGGGAGCCAGTGCTGTGGCGAGGAGGATGAGGATGCTGAGGGTGAATGCGGAGGTTCCTGGGAAAGAGGTTACTTTAGAGTGGGGTAGTGCGGGATGCTGTACACACGGCGGAGAATGGCAAGCGATAGCAGGTCTCCGGCGATACGGAGGCCTATGATCACGTACGCGGCGACTAGATCCCGGGGGTGGGCGTCTGGTGGTATAGACTTGGTAAGAGGCGAAGGTCCGAGAACCGCTAGCATGGCGTATCCCGCGAGGCAGCTCGTGAAAAGCCAGAGGTTCAGTTTGTGGAACGAAACATCGCGCAGCATTTGGTATACCTGTGATATTCTGATGTCAGATACGTTGAATTAGAACCACAGCATACGCACGAGAGAGGTTGCAACTAGGATGAGTGAGGAGACAATACAGGTGAGGAATAATAGGAAATATGTCGTCGCGTTGTATTGAGGGACTTTCGTCACATGCTGGACGACGGAAACTGCTGCGATCTATGTTGTATTCAGTGAGACTGTGTAGGGCAGAGAAGGCTCGTGCGACGCACCTGGAGGACAGCGCTTGTCCAATGCCTCAAAGGGGTCGACCTCCGCGCCAGCAAATATGTATGCAGCCCAACAAACAGAATGGCGAGCGTATCGACGGCATCGAGCGTGGCTTGCGTGGCGTATGCGCGGCGGAACAAGATCTACGTAACGGCGGTGTTAGTTGAACCGATTTAAAGCCTATTCACAGGGCGCGCACCAGCTGGTGCCGAAGAATAATGAGAAACGCGAGCGGAATCAATGCCACGTATAGCTGCCTCGTCGTGCGCGGGGCCAGCGGGCGGTCGTGTGCGTCGTTCGCGGGCTGCACGTCTGGCTCGTCCGGATCCCGCGAGTGTAAAGGCAGAGCCTCGTCCGGAGGAAGCGCCACGTAGCGCGTCGGACGCCGTGTCCCTCCGGGTATCTTACGCCAGAGGCGCGCGCTGGCATCTCGGGAGAGTAGGGCGATGGTAATCAGGACCTTCGCGAGCTCGATACCGACAAGGGTGAGCGGCGGGGGCTCGTGACGGCTCGGGTGGGCGGGGTCCTTGAAGCCCGCCTTCACGATGCCCTGCACCGTCTCCACGAGGACCAGGGATGCCTGCAACGTGGGGTGAATTAGGGCCGTACAGCGTTGATGGGTGAAAATGGGGAAGCGCGACGAACGAGGAGGGACACCCGGCACCCAAACAGCTCGAGCGCCCAGAACGAGGCGAAGACGGTGCTTCCTGCGATGCCCCACTTCATTTTCGGGGTCGGCAGCACCAAGGGAAAAGTGCTCGAAATAGCCGAGCGCATCGCCTCCAACATGCTGATTGGATACGGCAACCCTTGATCGACGGCAATCGGCGGTCCATGGAAGCAGATTGCAGCCGTGCAAATTTCTGTCAAAATTTGTCAGGATGTCCTTCAAATGTCCTCTTGTCACACATGTCAGAGTTGTCCCACATATAGAAACAAAATCTCTGGTGATTAGCACTCGCTGCACCTTGAGCCGGAAAATCCGACTTAAATGCGGTTAGGAATCAGGAATATAAGTACTTACATTTCCTTTTTTGCCCAAAGAATTTGAGCGCGGTGCGAAGTGAGACATCGGTAATTGTCCGTGCTTGGCACATCACGTCGCGTCGTTGGGTCCCGAGACGCAGAGTGTTCATTCCCGATAACATCCCACGATCTATATCTATATAAGAAAAGCCGTGAGTATCTCTGGATAAAACTGATTGGCTGAGGCCACTGTCAACCTCGCCGCGAGCTCCAAATGATACCATCTCCTTCACTCCAGGGTCCCGTTGTCGAATTCTCCACCAAATTGTTGAGTTGCTGTTTATAATTGTTACAATGTGAATTACTTCCATGTCCAGAATCCGAGTGTGTACCCAATCAAGATTTAAACCAAGCCGTGGACTTGCGTGATGGATCCAGTAAACATATGAGCGATAAAGCAGCCGAGACTTGGCCGAGACACAAATGTCAACTTCGTCTCCTGGAGCTCCACGGTGAATGCTACAGTACAATGTTGGGTTTCTGTTGATAAATGATGGCTTACATGCTGGAGAATAATGCCTTGGGAATACTTGAGCTTCCACAGCACTGCTCATGGACGGGCAGGTTCAAGATTGAACGATGCGAGCTCCGGATCTAACAATCCGATTGACGGCAAATGATGGACGGTGGAGCCGACGCTGCCGGGTACTGCGGCAAACAGCCATCAAGAATGGCCGACGCATAGTACTCGGCGGTGTTGAGCTCGCTGCTGTTCTGATAGAACTTCAAACATTAATTTGGATTCGATCAGCACACTAGATGTGAGTCACACTTGCAACTTAATGTCAGAATTTCTTATACCAGGCCGCGAGGAACCAACCGAAATTTCAGCAGTAGACATGTACAAATCTTACCTGTGTACACCATCTACTTATTCTCTGTGAGACGGACCACTCTGCAGCATAGCACACGAGCTGCTGCTATGGCAGTGAAACGAAGCAGCCGATTTTACTTTCTTCTTATCGGCCTCCCTTATAGCCCTCTTTCTCGAGCGTGGTGGCGTAAAGTGACGAGAAGCCGAACTGCTCCGCTACACGGTTTATCCTCCACAGCATAGTCCTTTTTGGTCGTAGGTGTTTTAGTTTGATTGTCCCCTGAGTTGGGCTGCGCGCAGCTTTCGAATTGTCCTGGCGTATCCATCCACCACACCAGCCCAAACCCATTTCCGGCGACGAAAGCAATGGTTCTAACAGCCGGAACATTTTATATCAAAGATAATTCGGGGCACAGAGATAATATAAGGCGTATATACGATTCACAGATTTAGAGACATTTGAACGCGGTACGGTGTCCAATAGCTGCATCAACGTCACCGTCCCTCGTCGGGATGATCCGCCTCAGAGACCGACACCGACACAAACGGGGGGTACAGTCGGGTAAAACGGGGTAGGAATGCAGAGCTGCGCATACTTTTCGATGGTGTTCCCGACCGAGGTGTCCAGAGCTTGCTGGTCTGTCGTCACGGAGGCCGCCCCGCATGGAATCAGGGCAATCAACCCATAAGCGAAGGACTGGATGGACGGAGCATCAGCAAGGTTATGAAGGGCTAGGCGTGGACGCACGTCGATGGCCCCTTCGAGAGTGCGCAGGACTGCGGTAATGGGAGCAGTAGCTCCGAATTGGGCGAAGATCGTATGTTTGCCAATGACGGTGGACAGGAGCGTCTGATGGATTTGCACGAACTGCGGCGGGGAGCTCAGATACTCGCAACAACAACAATCGAAAAACAGAACTGACGGTACTGAGAGCTGCGACGACCGCATCGCAATCACTTTGAACGGTGAACGGCGGCGTTGTTTGCATTGCAGTGTCGTCGTTGGCGAGACTCGAGATGATGGCCTGGAACCCATTAACAACGGTCTGCGGGCGGTGCGGTAATGAGCATCATAATATCCGTCTCAGTTCAGGGACCCACCGTGCTCATGCTCGCGAGTTGGGAACTGCTGGGTGAAACCGGGAGCGTACTGAGCGCATCGTTGATGTTCTTAGACTGAGTAGTCACTATGCCGATGTTGGTGACTACTTGAACGGACGTCAAGGCAGCTAAAGCCTGAGGAATGAAGAAGATCGAGGTCGCAAGAATAGCAGCAATGGTAAGCTTCATGGTTGGAGTGTGGAGGAACTGGATGTCTGTGGATTGGGCGGTACTGTGGCCACTTTATAGATGTCAGTGTGGACCAAATGGATCAATTCAACATCCGAACTGCCCGATCGGAACGATAACGCATAGAATCGTACGTACATTGTAATGTGTTCCTGAAGTCCGTTGGGGCGGATGGTTTGGACGACTGCCGGCGCATATTCGACAGGCTCTATATTCCTTGATTGATCGCTGGCACTGAGAGGCCATGCATGCTCCGAATGTGGCAGCTAGGGGCGTAGCCGAACCTTCGTCTCGAGAAAATGTAGTCTTCATTCCATCTCGACGTGGTTCGAGTGTCATGCTCCGCGAAGCTCAGCGCTTAGTTTCCCGACTCCGTCGAAATTCCGAGTTGGCTGTCAGCTACCAGCGCGTTAGGGCGGTGGGGGTAGTCTAGCTGGTTGTACTGGTGCGAGTTATAAACACTTGAATGGATTCCGTTTGAAATGGGTTGTGAATGGCCACGAGTCGTGAGCCGAGTCTTACGATGTGCTGTGGCCGACACTCTACGTACTTCCTTGGGGGATCTCGTAGAACAAACTACCGCCTGTGGTTCGGCCTGCTCGGCCTTGCCATCCAGGGATCCGAACGCGGCGTTGACGCGGTGATTGATTGACCTGGAAATCAAAACCACGCGGTTTGACCACCGCGAACTCGGAGAATAGGCGCTGTCTCTAGCCCCATCCGCCGACGGTCGGGGAGTCGCGGGCCGGTGTTTTGGGGGAGTGAAATGCTGCAAGTGAAATAAAAGGCAGCCGAAGCGCCAATCAATACTTTTGTGTTTGACGAAGCGCAGAGAAAGTCGGAAACTGTATTCAGCCACCGATTCAAAGTCTTGAGGCAGTTGAACAGGCGTCAGACCAGGCACCGGCGCGGAAACAAAAGAAGCGAAGCGAAGAGAACAGTGGACTTTAAATGTAACGCTAGGGACGGAGCTTGTTATACAGACAGGGATCTATGATCGCTTGGGCACTCGCTTCGCGCGTTCAAACAATTCCCCCCTTCATGACACCCTCTCTGTTGGCTGTGGATTTCGCTGTCACTCTTATATCTATCCGATATATACTTTCAAAAAGGAATTCAGCCAACAGAGCAGAAATGACAAGGTTTCAGGGCCCCTGGAAATATTTCTGAAATTATTCGCTTATGTATCAGTTTGAATATGTACGCGCTCCTAATTACTTCCGCCTGCTGACATTCGCCAGAACATTCTTTGCCATACTACAAGTGATCTATGAGCGGAATTGGAACGTCTCGCTCTCGGCGCAGGCGAGGGCCCGGCCGCCTATGTACTGGACACATCGAGCAAATTCTGGACTGCGGGAGCGGCCCTGACATTCGAGGACGGTCGAGCGATCGAGGGCGATGCAGTCCTGGGGCCCGTTGGAATTTTCGTGAGCAAGACGGTGGACGCTAGCGGGCGAAGGATTCGGGAGTCCAGACGGAAACGTTTCACCTCGGTAAACGGCATATCCGTGGCGGTCCCGATGCACTTTTATTCCCGCGGAAAAGTTTAAGGTCCCCGCCCCTAAAACTCGGTGTTTCCGGCCTCCCGCGCTAAAAACAGCCCACCCCCATGGAGCAGTTTTGATGCGCACAACTCGAACCTCCGCCAAGGGGTACTCACCCTTGAAATTTGCTACACAGGGTCGGAAAACTGAATTAAGGGCCGGCCAGACCCACCCTCCCTGTTAGCCGAGTTATATAAGTACAAAATTGGGCAAATTTTCCAGGGAAATTCGTTTAAAGTGCCAAATTCTGGCCGCAATCAATCACTAGGCGACGAGGGTTCCCCCATCTTTAACCTTGCTTTGGCTTGTGACTTTCCAAGCCAGATACCCTTCTTCAAGGTACCGACTTCTTAGAAACTTGAAGAATTGACAGAGCCTGAGTCTAAGGCCCACAATAAATATTTTATTGATATCACACACTAGTAGAATGGAGCCTGCGGAAGATGACGGTCGAATGGCCTACACATCCTTGTGGGCAGAAACCTCGATGATGGCTCGGAGTGGCTTGGCCGGCGAGTCAACTACACACCTCAGGGTATGAGGAATGAGACTCGGACAGCAGTGATCCGAATTTATTATCACTCCACCATATCTTTTCTGGCAGTCGGGCTCCACCAATGTAGTAAAGCAGTTATGATTCCAATGGAACCCTACAGGCATCGCGGACGATGGTGAGATGACCAAGGAATTGCCAAGGAATGTACCGACAGAGAAATGAGTCCAAAGATAGTGACACGAAAGTTGAATTCAGGTCGCATATTTTCCGGAGGTTTAACGAAAGTGTTGCCATTCATGTAGTAGTTGGGATGGCAATGTGGGATGGTGGGAAAAAAAACGGGGCTGCCTTCGAGGATCACTGGCAACTGTGCCATGGTTAAAGGAGTCAGGACCAGGCAAAGGACGGCTATCGGGGATGACGTCTCGGATCGCGTCGGTGACAGTGATCGCGGCAAGAAAATGCAAGGATCAAGTAAGGATCAAGACCGGAGTGAGCAGCAAAATCACTGATACTATCGGCAAGACAACACGACGTCGGATCACATTAAACACGCGATGAAAATCGGGAGCGGCAGGCCCTGCCGTACATGATGAGCCCCCGACGATGGCGGGCGCATACACAGGCAGAGGTGTATCCTAGGCCGACGGTCGGGGAGGCGTGCGAGGCCGGGTGGGTGAGTCAAAGAGGTGCTGGATGGGAGGGAGCACCCTCGGGGGCCAGTGAAGGCCAAGGGGTGGATGAAAAAAAAATGTCTGGATGTGCGAAGACTGGAGACTCCGAGAGCACAGTAAGGCGCCAGTGGCGAACCCACATCCCTAGTATTTGTGCGAGGCAGGTTGTGTTTGGTGGTGTGAGGAACTAAGACCACAGAAAGATGCCATGGTTGGTATGTAGGTGGCGGTATTTGATGGTGTAAGGAATGGAGGGAACGGCGATGTCCGGAAACAGGCGATCACAGATTGATGGTGCATGTATATTATTAATACAGACCGTGGGGGACCTAGCTTTTATCAAAGCAAGGTGAACTATCAGCACGGAATCTGTGCCGATTCTCGGGCATCAGTTGAATTCACGTTCGCTTTTGACTTTGGAGACTCCGACCTGGTACCGAAAAAAACCGGATTTTTGTGACCCTTCCAAATGCATTTTCAGAGTGGTCTGCACAAATTTCGAAAGTGAAATAAGAGGTCGCCGGGCCTACCCTCCCTGTGAGGCTGTGCCTCGGCATTCTCCGGCAGGTACCGGCCAGTGTTGTGGAGGAGTGGAATGCTGGAAGTGAAATGGGTAAAAGGCGATCGAAGCGCCTTGGAAGCGCCAATCAATACTGTTGTGTTTGGCGAAGTGCAGAGACAGTCGGAAAATGTATTCTACCCATTCAAAGTTCTGGGGCAGTTAAAACGGCGTCGGACCGGGCACCGGCGTGGAAACAAAAGAATTGAAGAGATGAGAACAGTGGACTTTAAACGTAACACTTGGGACAGAGCTTGTTATATACAGTGGCGGCAAAAAGAGATGGCCGAGGTCGTTTGAGCTCATTCCTGCATCAAATCACTCCAAATAAAATGCTTCCATCTGCTTTGAAGAGTTTCATGAGCTTTCGCGTTGTTAGACCGATAACCTACCTGCTTCGATGCACCGGAAATAAATAATCTGGCTGATTCTGAAAAATCGAGTTCATGAGTTCATTGTGGATAAAAAAATGTTCTATACCACATGAAAGTAGTCGTAAATGCGACCCCACCCATATGTTGGTTGACCCGAATCGACGGTGTTTTGAACTCACATGGTGGCCTCCAAGTTGTACATTTTGTACATTTTGGCCTGTTTTCCGTGAAAAACATTCAAACTGGCCAGTTTGCAGCGGGCATTGTGAGTCCAAAACACCATTGATTCGGGTCAACCAACATATGGGTGGGGCCGCATTTACGACTACTTTCATGTGGTATAGAACATTTTTTGATCCACAATGAACTCATGAACTCGATTTTTCAGAATCAGCCAGATTATTTATTTCCAGCGCATCGAAGCAGGTAGGTTATCGGTCTAACAACGCGAAAGCTCATGAGATTCTTCAAAGCAGATGGAAGCATTTTATGTGGAGTGATTTGATCCAGGAATGAGCTCAAACGACCTCGGCCATTTCTTTTTGCCGCCACTGTAGACAGTGTGATAGTGTGTATACGCAGGTCTGGCTGGAGCTTGCGTGGATTAATCAGTAGTAGCACGTGTACGACGACACATCCTCCTGGCTTCATCCTTTGCATTGCGACATTGTAGGATTCCCTCGTGGTCACTGATAGCACATCTGGGGTGGCTACCACAACAGGGATATGGGATGGCTTGGGTCCTCGCCTCGCGTGTTCAAACAATTCCCGCCTTCATGGCGCTGTCTCTGTTGGCTGTAGATTTTGCTGTAGCTCTTATATCCATCCGATATCTACTTTCAACAAAAAAAAATTAGCCAACAGAGCAGAAATGACAAGGTTTCGGGGCCCCTGGAAATGTTTCTGAAATTATTCGCTTATGTATCAGTTTAATCATTTCCGCGCTCCTAATAATTACTTCCGCCTGCTGACATTCGCCGGAACATTCTTTGCCATGCTAGAAGCGATCTATGGGCGGAATTGGAACGTCTCGCTCTCGGCGCAGGCGAGGGCCCGGCCGCCGTATGTACTGGACACACCGATTGTCTCTATTGCGTACTCGAGCAATTCTTTTCAGTGTATCATTTTAATAATGATTTATTGTAGCTGTCAATTAAATTTCAGCCTCCAAATCGACTTGTAGCTCCTGGTTTGCGTTTAAGTCTATGTGGCTGTGTCTGTCTGTTTGGTCTCGGCGGATTTCCCCTCGGCTCTCTGCCCTTCCAGAATCTCTATGTCAACTTATTTCAGGGTGGTTTACGATTCTGTATATCCCATTTAGATGCCTACCCAAAACCGTCCATTGTTCAGCTGTTTACCTCGGGTTCTGTTCAATGGCCGCCAAAATGTACTGCGGTCACGTGTATATATCTCGCGGGTGTCAATTTTTTCCGAATCAGTAGCCGCTGTTCTCGACATAGCCAGTCATGGGTTCGTTAGGAACAAGAGTGACAATATATGAGTCAACTGCATGGAGCTTTCCCAGCGATCCCAAGAAATCCATTGGTGCGTGCCGGTCTCGAATGATGGGTAACTCCGCGGCCGACGTCTACGACAGTCTATGGATTCTTCATACTAAATGTCCTCCAGCCTGCCTTGGTGCCGGCCGATGCCTTCCACTGGTTCGTTTATGGTTTTGGCAATATGGATAGATTGAACGACACCTTCCTCAGCTCGTGGCACATCCCACTTCTTGATTCCGCGATTTCACTGGTCGTGCAACCCTTCTATTTCTGGAGGATCTATGTCCTTCGAAACTCGTTGATTTTCCCGGTCCTCCTTCTATTGGTGTGTTTTCCAACCACATTCTGACGCATATCCGGATGTGAATTCGACGAACGACCTATTGTTTCTTGTCCCAAATGTGGTAAATATCATTGCGAGTTGTACGGTGAGGAGGCCTCTGAAGGATTGGAAGGCGTGGCTGGGTTGATCGAGGCACGATTAGTCAGAATCGGAGAGGTTCCCGTCCGAATCCCGTTGTATTATCCGTGCCAGACTTTGCATTTGTTCCGGATATACTAGTAGTCTACTAGCTGAAATGCAATACTCTCAACTCCGAGGCAGCAACATGATACTCCTTTGGTTAAGTTGAGGTTCAACTCAGACTCAGATGAATAGTCATATACTTTAGTGTCAGGATTTTTAGACTGAACATGCCTAAGCGTAACTCGAGCCACGATCCATTGGCCGATGGAAACCGGTCATTCCCGGGTCAGCGTCGGGATGCTCGAGGTAGTGATCAAACGACGTGTTTCATGGAGACTGCAACGATCCGAATTATCGTGTCCCACGAGGATATCGATGTAAGTCCCTCCGATGGTTCGCCAGGGAGGGTTATCAGTCGGAGTCTTAATGTTTGGAAACTGTTGCGAGTAGTTAAGATTACGATCAAAAATATTCGGCATATTGAGAGGAATGCCCACCCTATTGGATTGGATATCCTGAATAAACTCTGACTTTACGGCGAAGCTTATTTGTGCAATCTGCAAATTGAATATGTCTTGGACAACATCGGACATGGACCCAGGACACTGGACTCTAATAACGCGCCCTTCCGATGTCCATTCCTTGTGATGATTCAGTATCAGATGTCGGTGTCAACGGCCACCCACTTACCGGGCCAAGGTGTACACATCCAAACAGGATAGATTCGAACGGCCTTTCATTTTTATTGGCGAAGGTGTGAGTTGGGGAACCGCATGCTGAATCTGGCGCCGGTAAAAAGTTCTTGCTGCATACAGAGAATGCTAGCGCTGGAGGTTCGCTAGCGGCCAATGTTGCTACAAAGCGCTCGCGATTAGTGAAACGTGCAGTGAAATGTGTAGAAGGACGACCAGCCATAACTTGTACCCAGTGCATGAGGCCTTTTAAGGCTTGTCGGCCACGCACTTCGTTCATATTTCATATTCCATACAGCAGAACCCATTACCAGCACCTCCAGGATGGCAACGAAAGCGGGCTTGCTCTGATGGTTGTCGCAACTCATCGAGTAAGACCAATTCTTTGTAGTTAAGCACCTCAAGTCTGACACAACCTATGACATGGTTTGCAACACACCTGGAAGTTACTAGGTTTCATTCGATCAAGTTGTCTGGCAGAAGCAGTGCGTTCAATCCCATGCTTTCCCGGCCTCAACTGCCAGAAGCTTCAGGCAAGAGGCGTCGTTACTCCAAAGAAATAACCAGACATGCGAAACCAGGTGATGGAGGCATCAGGATAAATTATTACGCTGGCACCCTATCCGTCACATAACTCAAACGCTGCAAACACAGCATCAGATCCAGGGAAATCCACGGGGAGCGTGGCGTCGCGTCGACGAAGGACTTCCCCTTCACGAGCCAGTGCGGAGAGCGGCGAGAGTAACGGTCCAAAGATCAAAATGATGGTTTCGATCAAGTTGGCGAGGATAAAGTTCACTGCGCACTAACACTCCAGGGTAGATAATTTAACACGCAGCCCACGGACAGAAAGAGAAACGATGAGGTCAGCTTGGGCTAGCAGCGAAATTTGCACCCCGGCAAGAAAAACATCCTCGAAGTCGGGCACCAATATTAGGTTGGAAAGAAAAATGTTCTACAAGATCGGCGAGGCGGGATCTCCTGTGAGTAGACCTATAAGTGCCTTGAAGTGTTCAGATTTAATGTCTCCATGCCTAAAATAGTAGTCCATCTGCTCATACAGCATGCGTAGTCAGTCAAATATTTTCCCGCCCATTCCGAGGCGGAACAATTTCAACCACAAAGTGGGTTGATCAGTCGACGGGAAAGTGTTGGTAAAATCAACACATGCGACATAGAGTGTGTAGCCATGGGCCCTGGCCCACTCTTTTAGGCAACGCAGGATGAACGGATTATTATTGGTACGATAACCCGGTCTAAATCCGTTTTGGGAGGGTGGGATCAGCCCTCTTGCCTTGGCCCAGTCGAACACTTGCCAGTGGATTAAGATCGTTATGGCTTTCAAGAAGCAGCTCTCAAGCGCTATGAGCCTATAGCTATCCGGGTTATTCTGGGGTTTCATTCGCTTGAGAATCCCGACGATGACCGTCATGAACCAAATAGACGGGCCGTCTTTGCGAATTTCCCCTCTGAGAAATTTTGAGCGTGGTTCTTGGTTCAGTTGTGTCATCTGGGAAAGTTAGGTCACACCCAGTGATGCCGAGTCTCACTAAAGAAACGCAGGAAAGCTGAACAACTGCCAGAGTGAAAGTCAGAGGCCAAAGAAATGAATCTATTCGTACATCTATTTCGTTCAGGCGCTGCAAATGTTGCGCACGTGATCTTGACGCGTCTCGTCGTCTGCCAAGCAAAGCCAAACGAGCTCGGGCCGGTAAGCTTTAACGCGGCGAACAAGCTGACGCCAGAGAGAGACATCGCCCGCAGGATCAGCTTGTTTTTTTGTCGCCCAGTCGAGTTGAATCAAGGTGCCGAAATTCGGAATTCAAAAGCAGGAACATTCGGATTTTGAGGAACTGCATCGATTAATTGGTGAGCCAGCTCTGGGAACAATACATCACTTCTGTGCCCCGCTCTTATTTAATTCGCTCATCACGCTGAAATATGTTCCCCAATCGACCCTACAGCTCAAGTCAGTGACCAATGGAAATCGAGGGAAGGGGCGAAGCGGAGAAAGATCAAACAAGTACTAGACTCACTCAAATCCCGTTGGCGTATTTGCCCACATCGCCATCGTCTCGGGGTCCATCGCGTCTGCCCCCGGCCAAAAGTTTGCAGTAGATCCTATATTCGGCGGAAAGCGAGGCTCCGCAGCTCCGTAGACGCCAGCGGCATCATGAGCACTCCCGCCCGCCGGGAAGGTGGGGTATCCGAGAGGTACAGTGGGGGGCTCCGTCGGATACCAAATGCTGTCCTCGGTGTACGGGTGGAAAACTGGCAGGCGTACTAGGTCCGCGGTATATGTCGGTAGTGCGAGCTCCGCCGCCGCAGCCGAGTGAAAAGGCGACGGGTCGAAAATTTCGGGAGCAGCAGCAGTGGGATATGTGTCCACGTGGCGCGTTGGGGCGCCGGCGTCGTCCTTCCGCGGGCGCTTCTTGGTGCCGGTTTCGGCCGTCGGCGCAGGTGCAGGGGACCGATCGGGAAGGGGCATCTGGCCAATGGCCGCGAGCTCGTACAGGAGGTCTCTACAGAAAGCATCAGCACGTCTGCAAGCGGCGAATTGCAAACGCGCACCCAAATATCCCCGTAGACTGCCACCTGCGTGGGGCTAATGAACATCATATAAATAACAAGAACGAGGCACACGCCGTTGCTCGCACAGGCGAATGCACGCCATGCACTTGTGCACCTCCCAGATGGCGCTGTTCATGTGCGGCGCTAGCCCGGTACGCTTGCCGCTCCAGACATTGAGGAGGAGTATCGACGCGCTCTTGAACGTCGCGTTCTGGTTGTGTCTGGCATTAGTAGATGCGGGTGTTGACTTGGGAGGGAATGCCGCACGACGAGGACGGGGACCGGTATTCCTTTTTTGCGTTCTCTGGAGATGTCGGATACGTGGCTGCACGACCGCGCGGCATTGGTGCCAATCGCCAAGGAGCGGAGGGACTACAAAGGCATCGGTATTAATTAAACAGGAAGAAGTGCGCGGATGAACGCCAGGAGAGGTGTTAGAACACACCGTTGCCTCGCTCTTGCGGACCATCGGAATCAATGGGCAGTGGATCGTCATCTGTACATGGTAGTAGCTGGCATAAAGGTACGCTGACTGGTCGAAGAAGATATCGTCTTTCCGGTTTGGATCCCAGCGCACTGCAACAATAAAGGGTGAGTTACGAGCCGGGGAACCGAGTGGATGGTTGCACCATGACTGGGTATTGAATCGACCCAGCCGTTCAGGGCCGAATCGAGCTCCGTGACGATGTGCTCCCATGACTCGTCGCGCACCGCGAACATGAGTCTGGCCTTGTTCAATGAGTACTGCGGGTATGGGTAAGTCATGAGTGACCAGAAATTTCAGCTAAGGAGATGCAATTGTGCCCCTCGTTGGATGAGTACACACCATAATCTTCAAACCGAATGCCAAGATATTGTTCAGCCGGATGAAGCAGTTGAAATACGCGATCTGCGACGGTTTTCCGACGGGCTGCTTAAACACCTGGGCAGGGTCAACATTCTCCCAGAACTCATCGTCGCACTCGATAGGGAGCTCCACGTCGAAACTGCCATGAATAAAGGATGAGCTGAGAAAGGACCTTGAGAAGAGAAACGCACTCTTCGTACTGCGTGCCGCATGGGCGCCCGAAGGCAGCGCTGCAAAGGCGATCGTAGCAGACGATCACCCAGAACGCGCGCTTCCAGAGCTCGGACTCGACCGTTGGCGTACGCAGATTCTTCGATCGGTGCGCGCCCACGTCCTGTGCTAGGCGGACGCCGATGCCGGTGAGCATCCAACAGGCCGTCGGTGTCGAGTACTGGAGGAATGTCACCGCGAGCTGTGCGCGTGGAATAAGTGGTGCAGTTGAATCAGGATGTGAAGATGGACTCACGCAGTAATATTGCAGATGATATACCGTGTGCGCGAACACATGGTTAACGGCGTGCGATAGCTGGTCGAAGTATTTCCACCCGCAACGAAGCGGATCGTCCCCGGGTCCACACACGCGGGGGTCATCGGAGAAGCGCGAGCCAATTGCACACACGAGCAGGACAACGGCGCCGAAGGACGAGTCGCGGAAGTGCAATCCCTCAGCAAGAGACCGTTCGAAGGTCGGGCGGTGAAGAAGGGGAAAGTACAGGTTGGTAGTGATAAAATAAAGGTCGACGAGCGCGCGGAGGAGATCGACCTCTGGAAAAACGTACGGCCCGACGTGGGTGATTTGATGTTCCGCCTGAGGGGAGCGGACATTAGATTATAATTGTGATGAGAGGGCAGGAAAGTGTGGACCGGATTGAAGGTCCAGTACTTCATGCGGCGAGACGACCAGGGCAGTTCTTTCTCTTCATATTGTTCGCGGAGTTCAGCAGCCGCCCTTATGAGCGTCGCGCTGCTGGATTGGCCGTGGAGACTCTCCCGGCCTTGGCTGATCGACAGATTACCCAGGGTCCGTGCTAGGGCGACGTGTGCAAGGTCCTCTTCGTCCGGGGGTGGCGCGGGGGAATTCATAGACCGAATAGTGAGCACAGCCAGTTCGACAGCGGGACCCGCAGTGCTACTTGTCTTTTCGGCAACTTGGGGGTCGCTGCTCGATTGGCTACCGAGACTCGGGTTATTCGCGACCGGACCAGATGGCGCTGCAAGCTGAAATGCGTATTAGCCGGCGATGCTATCACGATGGAGAGGAACCCCTTCCTTGCGTAGAAGTTGCTCCGTGAGCTCCAGCCGAGACTCCAGGATTTCGACGTAGCTAGCAGACTCTCGATAGACGTACCCGAGGACCGTAAACTTGCGCACCTTTTCCGCTGTGTGGTATCACCCGAAAAGGTACAATCCACCCCAATCTCGGTGCAGTGCGTGCATTTCTTCGTGGCCATCAGCAGCGCATCACCTGAAAGTGGACCTCAGCAATTGTAGGATACCGTAATGCGGATAAAACGCAAAATACATGCTCCTGAAATGATCGTTACAGCTCGGAAGCAATGTAGAGGGACTACTAGTACTCGCGTTTCTTTACTCTGCACGCGTCACAGGCGCGCTGCACTCGTTTCTTCTTGGTCGGAACGCGGTCTTCGTCTGAGGACATGATGGCAGAAAGAAAAGACGGGATCAGGGATTGGTCAGGGCAAGAGGCAGGTGATCTTCTTATCAACCACACTACTGTACTATTCCGACCAAGTATTCAGTCACTGGTCACAGACGCCGTTGAATTGAATAATTTTGAAAAATGTCACAGGTCACCAGTAGTGCTGAATCCTTGGCCAATCTATGTTTTTGCAGGGGCAAAAAGTACAATTTTTTCTCCCCTCAAGGGGGTTGTACGCACTCTTACATTTTGTACTAAAAAATGAAGCCTAAAAATCGAAAAAATCATGTTAATTAATGCTCCTCCCACATTTCATGTCCTCCGTACTGCACGGGTGCCTTGCTAGTGCGCTTCAGGCGATGCACAGTGAGTGGGAAGTCATCCACAACAATGTCTAACTCCAACCGACTCCATTCCCACCCAAATTACGGTGTCCTCTCCAATGATAAAACCATCCGGGAGTGGTGCGAGGTGCGAGACCACTGGAATATGGTTGATGAAGAAAACAGTTCCTCGTTGATGATTTCTTCCCCTGAGAGACCCAGGCAGTTTGGTTGAATGCAGCCATGGTGTTCCGAGGACGGTCACGTCGTGAAAGCTTGGAAAGAAAACACTGTGAATTTCGGGCCGAATCTGACTTGTTTGAGCTCAAAATCACGTCAATCTCCTATATATGGCGGCCGCCGGGGGGCAAATCTCCTTTGAATACTTGAACAAATGAACACTTGAAATAGTGGTCACAAGTCCCAGCCAATTTTGAATTGATGACATTTGAATACTTGCGGTCACTGGTCACAACCCTTGAATACTTGGTCGGAATAGTACAGTACTGTACCGCCCTGTAGGGAGGCAACGGTCACGGTCACGGAGCGCCGGTTGCGTTGGCCCGTCGCGGCGGATCACGGTCACGGAGAGCGCCGTTCTCTGGAAAACACCCCATGTCTACAGTGTACTACAGCGAGGCCAGTAGAGCGGTAGATCTGTAGCCATGTTCCCTATATAATAGAGTTTCGCTTCGGCTGCCGAGCACACTGTTCCGGTCATTATCCAGCTTAGCTAATTGTTATCTTGACCGGTAATCACCTGATTAACCGTTCTTTAACGAGATGCTCCTCGTTCATTGGTATGTGTTGTGGTCCTTACTCCTTATGGTTTCACTTGGGGGTGAAGGCCGCGGCCCGGCCCGGCAAACTCGCACTTATAGTGCCCCCTTTTTTTTCTTTCTCGGGGCTTTTGACGTCTTGGTCATTTATTTTGTATAATCCGGACGCTTGGTGATGGAGGTGGGCACGGGCCGTTGTTGTGGTCATCTGTTTATTGATGTTACGCTCACAGTACCCACCGCCAAATTCGGCCCTCCGCATGCCGACACGTTTTGGGACTGATGCCGCTATCCGGCTGCCATTCTGAGTAGACAGAAAGTAATATTATATGCCGGGCTACACAATGTTGGTAGGAAATTTGGTAATTCAGATTTTCGGTTGTAGATGACCTGTCTTGCTCCCCGAAATCTTCACTCTGCCGGAATCCCCACCAACATTGTGTAGTGATGCAGAAATAAAAATATTCGGCCGCCGGCGATCAGTGGTGCGATGCCGGGAACTGTTGGAAAATGCGCTACAAGTCCGGCCGCCATCACAGTGACTGAACACGTGACATACCAGTGACTCCGCCGTTCCTCGATGTGCCAAAGCTTTCTGGGCAATCTTTGGGCAATCAGGGACATCAGTCTAGCTACTAGATGTCAATTGACCAAGATTTTGGCAGGAGAGGAGTGTGGTATGGTATTAGTATGAGAAAGTCAAAAGTCGAGGTATGATGTGACTGTGCACTTCTTTGATGGGCCATCAACCCAATCGCCTGTGCCCACCTCCACCAAGTTGGTGTATTCAGGTGTATTGTGGTGCGTACAGCAATCCGACAAACAACACGTGATCTATACGCACATATTAAAAGTCCTAACATATGCAAATGACCATCGAAAAAAAGAAGATGCCTCGAGAGATTCGAACACAGCCGACGATTTGAACCAATTACAAATCACAAACACAGCCACTAATACTTCACAGAATATGAAGCAGATTTAAAGGACAGCCACTATTTTACATTCAACATAGTCACTATTTTATATAGCACAGCTACTATTTTGCATTGCAATCTTAAATTGGAACCACACCTGAAAAACCTCATGTCGATTGATTAAAATAACGATTACTATAAGTACTCGTAATCTCCATTCTCTCTCCTTCCCTCTCAGTCTGGACTTCGTGAGTCATGCATAATCTTTCCTCCATGGAGACAACTACGGACTACGGAATTGTGGCATTGAATACCCCAATTTGCGAATATCCGGGCAACACTTGACCTTTGTGCAGAAAAGCGCAGTGTTTCGCAGTAACTGTGCACTGCGCGGCAGGATAATGTTCCGAGGATCTACCACACATAAATGGACGCAATTTTGGGGCTTTCGGTCAGTGATTTCCCCCTCAAGTTCTCCAACTTCTTATACGTGCAACTGTCTCAACATCAACCTATCTCTCGCTCTTGGGTTCTTGTGTAAATCAAATGTTCAAGCTCTGGTCTCACTGGGGTTTGCTCTCTGACCTGTATCTCGGGCGGGCATGCGCTTCGGTACTCCGTGGACCGGCTGGACGTCTTTGCAACCCGTGGGATCTCCAGTGAATATTCTCTACCAGAACTTAACTAGAAGCTCGAATCTTCATTGTCTCAATGTCAACTGATTGTTCAAATTCTGCGATTGCGATAAATCCCTTCCACACACACAGTTCACTCAGCTCAAACTAGGATAACATCCACTTGTACTCCCACAGTACCTTCTTCACTTTTGTTCCATACTTTTTCTGTTCAGATAATTGGTTTAAATTTACCATCCTGTTCGTTCCTGTTCCGTGTTGCATCATCCGCCCGTCCGAGTGGGTGTGCAATCCAGTGCTACGTGAGTTCGGTATTGCGAACAAAAGTCCGCTTTAAATGTGTCATCAATCGCCGGAGCGAAGTGAAGGCGTATCTTGTCTACTACAAGGATTACCTAAGGACTTCTATTGTCCAATCAGATCTATCCGTGGGCTTTGACCACGCACGGAAAAACAACGACCTCGCTCTTCTCGACACTGAATCATGTCCTCCTCGCCCGTCGACGCGCTCTCTGGCATGCATTTATGTGTGTTTCGACCTCCATGACAGCAAACACCAGCTTATACAACCCGGCATTCCTGACCCAGTGAGAAATGAGACCTACATCCTGCTTACATCATTGCTGGTGGCATGCTTGCCTACTACACTTGGCGTATTTTCTCTGAGTGTGCATGTGCTCCCAGCTGACTGGAGTGACTAGACTATGAAATCCAAATGAAATCCTGCCTGCCTGCCTGCGATGAACGAACCGAAATCAATATTTTCCGGGCCACGGGTGCACGGGGACTTCTTGGGGACTTTAACTATTTCAGATAACATGGGTGCAGGGAGATCTCAATTGTCCAGACTCCACAAGTCTTCAGTCTTTCCGAAAATTTCCAGGTAACACAAGTGCAAGGTGAATGGAGTGGCAGAGAATACAAGTGCAGAGGAACTCAATCTTTTGAGCTCAAGCCTGTACCGGCACACGAGTGCAGAACGAACTGAGTGCATGGGATCCTTTAATCTTTAAGCTAATACCACGAGTGCAGGGAGGCTTTTGTCTTTCCAGTACTACCAGTTCGGGGAGCCTTGTATTTTTTTTTGATACTATGAGTTCGGGGAGACTTCGGTTTTCCAGCACATACCTACAGGTAGCACGAGCGTTCTCCAGAGCATAGGGCTTGAAAGCACACATGTTCTGCGTCCTGTGTCCTGCCGACCAGACTTCCGAATTCTTGATTGCGGATAGCCGACATCCCTGCGTAGCACGGGTTCATGCTGGTCCCAAAACGAAACGCAAAGAAGGGAAATCAAAAAAAATATTCTCGCTACTGCTACTCTGCTACTATGTACTCAGCCCTCGAATGGAAAGCAGATGGAAAATTATTGAGTGCGGCACCGGAGGAGCCAAGAAAGCAGTCGAGTCGGTGATACGAGCAGGGAAGAGCAGTGGAGTCTCTTGGACTTGCAGTGCAGAGTTTGTGGCTAATTAGAGTGCTTGCGGGAAAGTTCAAAGGGATTCAGGGGGATTTCACTTGCATCCAGAGTGTTCTTGAGGCATGAGCAGGATCAGAGAAGCCACAAGAGGGGGGGCTCAGACTCGGACAGGGGAATTGTAGAAGAAGAAGATGTGAGGGAAGAAAGGAGCAGGGATAGGTCGTGTCGACTTCGACTTCGCTTTTTTTTAAATGCAGCTGGCAGCCATCAACCATCATTCATTCATGCGGTCCCGATGATGCGCTGTGATGCATGTGAAACGGAGCCTCTAGAGGGAGCCACAGAGAGGTCCGCCACTATGTTTGCACCACACATGTATGTAGCTCTACCAAGAAGTGCCGGCTCTACTCAGTGCTACCTCGTAACCAGCTCTTTATGCTGTGAACATGGTCTCTACATGCTCAAAAGGTGTTTCCAGATGTTGCTAAAGGGCAGACCGTGACTTGTGCAGTAAAAAAGAATCCAGCCTGAAATGTAACTGGGAAGTGAAAAATCAGTCAATTCAATTTGTTTCACCCTTCAAATTGCCTAAACTTACAGGAAAACCCCTCAAAAGTGCCTTTTAAAAATTTTGTGTCACTGATTTGGGCAACGGTCAGGGTCACGATCTACCTCGTTGTGTTGCCCCTGGCTGCAGGAGCATGTCACAGTGGTTGGTGTGTTGCCTCCCTACAGGGCGGTACAGTAATCATCACACGTGTTTCGGCCAAATCAGGAAGTAGCTTCGGAATGCAGTCGGCATACAGAGGGGGGAAAAAAATTATGACATGGAAATCAATGAGATACATGCTACATAATCATTTGCTGTGTCTCCCGAGGTATCTCGGACAGACTGTGGTCTGAGCAGCGGGGTTGGCGTCCGGAATTATATCCCCATTTGGGGGGGGGGTCATTTCACGTGTGTTGATTAGTGTGGTTGATAAGAAGATTGTCTGAGTGATTCTTGATGCTCCTAACTTACTTTGTTCTAAATTTCTGTCCCTGAAAACAGACATGAGGCTTTCCAGTGTACAGTGAAAGACATATTCTCCTTCCCAGGATATAAATCTATGTCTCCGAGTCGGGGATAGCATTCAAAAAATATCACGATCCGCACGATTTACTCAATATTGAACTCCAGCAGTTTTGAAGTTGATGTACTTTATCTACCGGATGGAGGAATGAGCATAGACCATAATACCAGCCTCCGTGGACAAGTAAGTAGCGCAAGAGGTGAGCGGATTATTGATATTGCATACAGACAACGACATGTGAGGGCTATAAGGCATGTGTCTTTGCCACGCAACATTAGTTATATGCCAGATCAATGATCCGATCACCCCCAGTGAAAAACCCGTCTCGGGATATCCTGGGAATCTTGCCCTGCCAAAACAACCTGAGAATCCAGGATTTTCCAGGCCCACACAGGAGGATTTTGGCACTTTCTCTTGGAATATCCTGCGGCATGTAGCAATTTCGATTTTTTGATGTATATTGTGCTACTACTACTATACACACCGTATTACCGCCCTATTCTGCCGCCCCTTCCCCGCGCTCACACCATACACCACTGTGAGAGAAATGAGGTTTACAGAAGTGTGCAATTGGAATTGCACAAATATAATACCTCGAGAATGAATATATTTGACTTCAGGAACCCTTATATAATCAGTCAACCGATACGTGGGTAACTTGAATGATAGCTTCACCAAGTTAAAGACCAGATCTAAGTTGAACTTCAAGTCTAGCAACCTGAAAGCAAGGAATAGATGGGAAGCTCTAAGTATACTGCAAGGTCTAGCAACGTCACAGCAGAAGCAAAGCAATTCTAATTGTACTACAAGGTCTAGCAACAATGCAGCAGAAGTAGGGTGTACTTTAAGGTCTAGCAACGTTACAGTGGAAAGTAGGAAATCAAGTGAGGCTTGGCGTCACTGAAAGGGAGCTGGCTGCTCGGAGATCACGCGGATGTGCGGTTCAGATGGGTGTATTGGCAAAGTAAGAATGGATGTCTACAGAGGGGAAGACACTCCTCTTATATACTACTAACTACTGACTGAGTCATAATTAAATGACTCACAGTGACTCAAACTGACTCCAATCACACTGCAATGCACTGGAAATGCAGGAGTGAGTCATGAGGCAGTGTTCAACCGTGAGAATAATAATAATATGGTGCTGGTTCATGGTCGCACAGCCGGAATCGTGTGTGGCTATGCATCAAGAGTACATGGAGTCTAACTAACAGGCATAGGTAATAAAAACTGCATATAAATAAATAAAGTACTAAGATCCATCACAACCACGGTGCATCACAGCGGCATCGGCTGCGAGTCCTGCAGTCCCCGTATCCCTCTCACCCTGCTGCTCCTGCTGCACTATTCCCCCCGGTTATCCCTCTGCCGCTTCCCACATGTATGCCCCTGAAAGACACCAATAGATCCAGTGAACACATCTGGATGTCATGCAGAAGAGGGTCGAACATTTGGCAGCTGCACAGAGCGATATTTGTTTGACAAAGGAGTGTGGGGAGGGTGTGCGGCTCAACCATTGAGCTGCGCACGATGCCGTGCAATCGAATGGCGGCCGACAACCGTATGGTGCAACAGGGTGGAGGCGACATCTGTGGAGCAGATTAGTACCCCTGTTCACATTATACACAATTATGCCGCACCGTCGGTCAAGGCTATCAATTATCACCTAATAAACAATTAAAACTTAGGTGAGCAAGCAAATTTGAGGGAAGAGGATGTATACCTGTGTACCAGCCTGCAGAGCTCTGTTGATCTATGTTTGTGCTTCCCAACACCTACAGGAAGAAAGCTATATTAGCCTTGCACAAGTCAACATTCGTGAGGTGGCGAGCGAGCTCGTTGTGTGCACAATGGCAGGCATGGTTGTAGCTTAGCCGGGAACAGTTTGCGCTTGCAGTTCGCTTGCAGTTCATGCAAGTGACAATACATTGTAGTGTGTTCAAACCGGAGATGGAGCACAATGAGCATGCCCTTGATACTTGCTTTTGATTGGACTAGAGCATTGTTAGCTTGAATTAATTTGACGGGGTCTTGCATCAAGACTTCAGCTCCAGTATACAGTGTGCAACAATCCAATGATATCCCAGTACTTGATTCCGCCAGTCCAGTCGCTATGCTTGAAACAGGTGGCCACAAAGCTGCTGATGCTCGCCAATGCTCCAGTTTGCTCCAGTATCGATGGGCTTGATTTTGGCTTGATTTGGGCTGATAAGGCTGGCGAAGACGAGAACCAGTGAGAAAGGACCCATATTTGCCAGTGAGCAGGTCTAGTGGTGTGACTTCAACAGCATGTAGGATGGACAAGGACAATTTGAGACGATGTCGCTGTGACACAGAAGGCGATGGCAAATATGTTCATACAGCGGACTTAGACAATTTGACCGACCTCCGGCGTCGCCAGTGATTTGAACGCGATGACGTTGTGAATTTCTATTTTTTTTGACAGAGCTCAAGATAATCCAAGAAGAGGATTTTTAAAACCAGGAACTCTCCAGAAATCTCGGGATATCTCAGGATATCTTAGGATGGGTTTTTCACTGGGGCTCACCTCTTGAAGTAGCATGTACATAGATAGCGCGACCAATCCGGAAACACGACTAACCTCAACAGCCGGTTTCTCCACGAAGTGGGCACTGCTCAGGCTCATTCATAAAGCAGACGATCGTGAAAAGATCGTCCTCGTCCTCGATGTTTGATGCCGTCTGTGCGGGACCGAGTGAATAAAGTACTATTTGGGACCACCTACTTGGCCGCAGCCCTACTTAGTTGGCCACTTGGCAGCTAGGATGACAGGTTTTGAGAGTTATGGCCAGGCATAGTGTAGGAACAAAGTAAGACCTCTAACGAAGGTTCAGACCAAATTTCAGCTGAAAGTGATGGGTTGATCGAAAGTTATGGCATCGGGGATCAGAGTCCGATGCATGGAAACATCAATTTCTTGCCGTCACACCGCTCCCCCCGCTTGCCGTCGCCGTTTCTCCACCAATTCTTCTTCGATCTACGACCTTTTGGGCTCCTTCTTATCCCAGCTTGCCTGGCCTCCATCCCTGAAACTACTGGGCTGTGCTGCTTCGAACTACTCTCCTCTATGCACTCGGGAAAAGACCGCGTGTTTTTGAGTCAGCCATACTGGCCACCGTCGCGGTACACGACACCATGATGCTATCAGTCTGAAATCTCACACAACACTTCGTAATATCCAATCCATTATTCTTGGAGGTATTTCCTAACTTTATCCATTCAACTCTCCTGACTCTGCCGGCCATTACCCCAAACCACGTAATTTCGGTCTCGCGAATAGTCGTATTTTTTGGAAGAGCTGCCAGCATCTTGGAATGGAGTTGGGTGCATAGGTACGTCCCAATACTTCCCTTTAAGCACCCTGGATCTTAATTTGGCTCATCTAGGTGTTTTCTCTACTTGTAGGACTCATTCATTTCACACCCCCGATTTGGGGGTTCCGCATCGGTCGGAACCAGATTTTCTGACCCTTTGTATGCCTCACATATACACCAAAACTATGTGAAATAGTGAATATGATCTACCTCTATCATTCAGAATACAGGTGACCGCCATTTGAGAGCTCAGCCCATTATTTAGTGGGGTGGCCAACTAGCCTGTCATTTGGCCATGTTGTACTGCTGTGCAAAGTATATTCACTGCGAACTCAAATATTTGGGAACTTGGGGTCTTCAACGATGCATGCCTTTGTTCTGATATAGTTGCTCTAGGATTGACGTACTGTAACCATGGCAGACGAGACACTAATGCTTAGGTGGCCAAGTAAGTAGTCTCAAATAGTAACGTCCTCCGAGTCGTCTCGTGCGGACACTCGGCCGGATTTTATATGTATAGATTTTGTTGGCAAGCGAGAACGCGGCACATGGGATCTGGCCGTTTACGAAAATTCAGCAAATTTATACATGCATTGAATTTGAGTCCGAAAATATGAGGGAAGAAGCATTTCGGCCTGAATCGTGAACCACACTCGCGGACGCCGACCAGAAGTTCCTACGACTTCCATCGACATTTACTCCCAGGAAGTGAATTTGCCAACTCGCTCCGTCACGGTGGGGGCACGTATACGTACGGCGGCTGCCACCGCAAGCCGCCCTGCGAGACAGAACCAGCAGCGAACTCCGCGCGCACTGCGAGCTCACCGGGCAGCACGTATTCGCGCGGGGCGCCGCAACGGAAGAGCAACGCGGGAAGCGGAGCGCCAAAGGCTCGAGTTGGTACAGGCTTGGGCTTGGATCTGGTTGGGCGCGGGGTGGGGAGGGATTCGGGTGGGGGCGCGTCACGCTTCCTCGGCCGCAGGACTTTGGTGGGAGGCGGAGGAGAGTCTTCGTCTGGCAAATGTCAGCTTCGCTGCGCGGGACGCAGTCGTGGGAGGCGGACCGTCGGACAGAGAGGAAAGGCATGAGAGCGAGGAGAGCGAGGAGACGCTTGCGGCGCGCGGACGGGGTCGCGGGTGGCCCCCAGTCATGTCAGTTCTCTGGCGCTTGACCGGCGGGGGACGTCCTAGATAAGAGGCTATGAGTCAACTGTCTAGCGACTTCTTCTGGTGGAGATTTACGAGTGGAAGCGATGCGTTTATTTGAGGCTAGCGCGAGACGCACTGGATATGTTGGATTGGATGAGGAGATGTGCAAGAACTGCATTTTAGACGCACCGATGTCGCACTTTCCGGTGGTGAGTGGACGTGCGCTTACATCCGGGGCCTCCTCCTCCTCCTCCTCCTCCTCCTCCTCCTCCTCCTGAATGGTCGGACGAGAGGTAGGTCGAGACACTGGCAATATATTATCACCAGCAGCCGGATCAGTTATCGATACGACTTGCCAGTTTGAGGGGTCGCGAATGTTGGACGTGTCGATGCGGAAAGACTTGTCGAGCGACCAGGGAGCGGAGCAGACAGAGACGCTGGTGCCGCATTGGGAAGCGCAATTAAAGCCTTCTCCAATGCAGCACGTTGCATGCGCAGCGACTCGCGCATCATGTCGAGCTCGAAGCGTTCCGCTTGGAGGATCCTACGCTCCTTCTCTAAAGCAGCGCGATCGGTTTCGATCTGCAAGCGCTCATGCGCGGAAGCCGCCTCGAGTTCAGCGACGCGCACAAGCAGATGGTCACGCTCCTTCTCCACCCGTTGAGCCCAAGTGTTTTCAGCAGCTACAGAGTGGGAAAGCCGCTCCAGGGAGCGTCTGGGGGTTTGTTCGGCCATGATAGTACGCGATGCCCCAGAGCTGCCAAGTCGTGGATTATGTCTGAGAGGATGAGGGGACGGAGCGAGTCTGTCTGCGATTGCGTCTTGGAGCAGGTATGGGCTGGTGACGCCGCCCAGGAGAGGAAGGCTCACGGCGCACGGATAAGCGGCTCTGGTCAAGCCTACAGCCGTGATGCCGTTGCTGATGTACGCGATTGGATCAATAACATCAATGATCAACTGTCAATTCTCAGACTCACATTGAGACGCACGAAAATAAGGAGCATGGGTCGCCGCTCCAGCGTAGCACTGTGATAGTGTTGGGTTTATTTCAGGAATCAGACGAAGTTTAGGTGAGAGAATCCAATAATAAATTAGCGGTTGGCTGAGCTCTGCAAACACTTGAGCAATACATAGGAAACTGAGCTACTTATATACTAAACTGTTCAATGTTACTAGAATGTTCCATAATAATCTCCTGTGTTCTACTTGACTCTGGCTGACTCTCGTTATGACTCGAACCTCGGCCATGATGCCGGGTTGCCTCTCTTTCGGCAATAACTCCAACAGATAGTATCCCTCGAGGAAGGAGGAGTGCCTTTTTTCTTTGGAATAACTACTCTTCTTCCTCGCTGGAGCCCAAATTTTCTGTCGAGCAACTTAAGTATGTTCTCGGCCGAAAGCTCTGACTGATGGTTGGAATATACGGGCACGTTCATGGGATTTTGTTGGGAACTCCGAGATGAGCGAGATCCACACAATTCGTGTTTTTATCTCGCTCCCAAGGCACAGCAAGAGAAATACTGACACTGCGGCCATCCAACATATTCACCATTGACGACGTTATTCGGTTAGGAAGATCACGCAAAGTGAACCCAAACTGGGATTCAATACCACATACAATTACACTCCAGCAAATAATACACATCCAAACTGAGCCTAGACTCGGACATTACCACCGTGACTCCTCCTGCGCGCCGGCCGTGCTGGTCGCGAATCGCAGCGTCCCGAGCGCTGTGTGAGGCGGGGCGTCACCGTCGCTCACAATGTCCACACTTGCGACTGCCCGGAGATTGAGCGTGAGGCGTGTTATCATGACGACGGATATCCTGAGCAACTAGGTTGTTGAACGGGGAAGCGTGAACGGCATAGTGGCGTACATTGCGGTGAACCAGGCGAGGCTTGCGTTCATGTTGACCTGCATGTGCGATACGTGTGATTATCATTTGTGAAGAGTAGGGGCACGTACGTCACCAAGCTGAAAACGGGTGAGAGAGGGGCGTTGAAAGGGGAATGGGAACGTACGTAGAACATCAGAATGTTGGCAAGGTTGACGAGGCAGATGACTCTGATATATGTAAATCAATGTCGGCGAGCGGTGGGAGCAACCTGGGATCAGGGGTAACTCACGCGAAGTACATTGCCCCTGCACCGTGCAGTGAGCCTTTCTCGTCCTCGTACTAGCGGAAATACATTTACCATCGCGCATCATGATGGTCCAGAGCGAGCCATCCGGCAGGAGGCCGTCCCTGGTTTGCTGCCATGCGCGATACATGGTAAGTCCCAGGATCAGGACGTTGCATGCTAACCTAGAGCCACGCAATTCATGTTAGTAGATGTGCGCGGCGGAAGGGAGCTCGACCGTACTCTGCCTCCCATGCAGCCGCCATGCCTTGGAGAAGGTTAAAAGGTGGTGGAGGAGAGGAGCGAGGAGGCGGTCTTACGGATGCTTCTGCAGAGCGGAGTGGTGTCTGAGCTTGTCACTGGACATAGGATGAAGGGCTTACTGAGCAGTCGAGTGCAAAATCTGGCAGCCCGGGAGCGAAATTGGGATAATTGGTGTGGGACCGGCGGGCACGACTGACCACTGTACCGGGCTGCGAATGAGCGGAAAGTGGATGTAGAGTTTCACAGCTACTCACGGCACCGAGACCGACGGTGACGGCCGCAGCAACTACGAGCAGCCATAGAATATGTTTGTTGAAGCTATACATCGCGTACACTCGGAGAATCAAGGTGCCTAAGAATCGATTGAGACCTTCGGGCAGGACATATCTGTTGAACGACTTACATCCGATGACAAACTCCTGCACGACGATCAGGAGTCCTACGGCGCTCTTGAGATGCTTGCATCTGTCAGTTTAGCCGTGAGCCCGCATATAATTGAAGATGGGTAGGGCACACACATCTGTGTGCCATCTCGTAAGGGCTGAGTCTAAAAGGAGACGTGCATGCAACGCACCTCAGGCTTGAAGTCCCCGAATTCCATGAACGCGAGTGCGATGTTCCCAGCGAAAGCAAAGTATCGGAGAAAGAAGAACCACGCGGATCCGCGCTTGTTGTTACCCCGAGCCCAGGTATATTTGACCTCCATTTCCAGGGTGAGAAAGTAGTCGTACACGAGAACGACTACGGGATAAGCGCCGGCGTAAGTCGTCGCGCCTGAATACGGAATAAGGACTTTCCCAGGCCCGCTAGAGACAGAGAGGTGTTCAGACGTCTAAGTGGGTGTCAGCACAACAATGCACTGAAGAGTGCAAGTAAATACCGATCGTGTGCGAATAACAGGTCATCGCTGGTGAGCGCGTCCATGGTGGAGAACAAGGAAAGAGGACTCTCGGGGAATCGAGGCACATATATATTGTAACCGAGGGTGCGGCGAAAACCGTGATCCGTGATGAAAATGCGAGTATGGGGCCCGCGCTGTATGGGGTAGCAATCTAACTCGGGCAAGATGGGCAATAAGAGATACTACTGTGACTCCTCTTGTATTCCACTTGACGCGTCTCTTGACACGGAGCGATATATTGTGTTGCATTAAGTGGGGGAAGTTTCTTTACTCGCTCTTGCAGCGTATGGGTGCCAGCCAATTATAAGAAGTTGGAAGATGAGCATCATGATTCAATTCATTTGAACATCAGGATTTATATCACCGCCGTGAGACCTTCCGGAAACAAAATCAAACCGGCCGTTGGAGGAGGCCAACACGGAGAAGCTCAGAGAGTCAGAGACCCGCTTGTTCCGAACAATTCGCTTAACACATTGCCGCCGAATATGGTCAGATATCTTGGGAAAATCTGGTCAGATGTCCACCGGTTGAGCCGACAACTCGCTTTCATTGGAGGATTTTTTTTTCAGGTACGTAATAGTATGCTGCCGAGAGCCTTTGTATCAGAAAGACTGGCGAGGTTCGCAGAACATTGAATTATATGTCGACTCCAAGATCATTAGGGAAAGCAAAAGACTCCGCTGGCGGGGGATAGACGCTGGATAGACGTGGCTGGCATCCCAGATCACAGTCACTGACGAGAAAGGCCTATATCAAAGATGAACTTGGGCATTGGACATTGGGGCGCTGATGGACAGATCGGCCCAAGTATTCTCGTGAGAGCGGGAGGAATATGTACTTGAGTCGTGGCAGGTGCAAGGAACGATACATCCCACGATTGCGCAGAGAGCACAAAGGAGTAAAGCAAGAGTAAAGTATTTTTTTTCGAGCATGTTTTCCACGACAGAGAGTTCAGCCATGACTCGGACGATCCTCGCCGTGTGAAGATGTTAGACGAGGCCAGGTCGGCCCGATATTTGACGGAAGCGGCCGAACTGCACGGAGCAAGTTGAAGGAGGGCGACGACTCATGCCAGTGAGGCATCGCAAGAGGTGGCCGTAATGCTTGCGTGATGCCGGACCCGGACAGATAATCTAATCCACTGATCACTGTACATATCAGTGATTGATTGGTGATTGATGTCCGGGAAATTTCATTTGCCTTCGCTCTGTCTAGTAGGCAACCGGGCTGTTCTCATTGCTCTGCTTCATTTCTTTTCACCCTGCACTGTAAATAATTGACCGGATGCGTGAGCCCTGGGCAAAAAAATGCTCGTGATCACGACGACTGGCCTCGAGATCATCTCGGAGATGCACCGTACATGCTTTGCACTAATATTTTCCGCCAACAGCAAAAAATCAAACAGGATCGAAATTATTAGCCTAAATACCTGGCGCGGAATAGCCTCGTAACTAGTCGGCCTACGGAGTTCAATATGGGGAAGAGCGTAGTACTTTTTTTTTTTTTTTTCGTTCAAATCGACGCGTGACCGTTTGAACTAAATTCGACATTCGACACGACCGCGAAATTACCGTGACCTATGGCGGTCACCTTGCACATTTAATAAATTGCTGTACAAATACTTGTTTTTAGTAGAAACTTAACTCGGTTTTGGTGGGAAGTGAACATTTTCTGGGTCTCCTCTTGAATAAAACCTTGAGATGAAAAAAAAACTAATGATAGCGGAGACATGTTGAGGTAAAAAGCGGTAACACACACAATATTGTTGTCTGTGAACAAATATTTTCTGGTGGTCTTTTCTAACTTCAAGAACTTGAGACAAAAAACTTGTTTCTTAACTTTCTTTTTATATGAACTTTCTTTGTTTGTGAACTTTCTTTATTCAGCGTGTATGTATTTTCTTGAGCCGCAAAAAAGTTAACATTTTCTGCCTAACCTTAACCTTCATCTAGGGTTAAGCCAGGCCGGCTGCCAAGAACCCCCGCCAAGTCGATCTCATGGTGCGCTTAGTGCCCAGATTTACAAAAAGCAAACTAGGTTGATTGAAGAATGGTAAGTAAGGTACTAGTGCAAGAGGTGAGCGGCAATCAAATCCCGGACACATACCTCTTTTGGGACCTTTTTCTATGGCGGTCACCTTGCACATTTAATAAATTGCTGTATAAACACCTATTTTTAGTAGAAACTTAACTCAGTTTTGGTGGAAAGTAAACATTTTCTGGGTCTCCTCTTGAATAAACCTTGAGATGAAAAAAATTGTTTGTGAACTTTCTCTTTTTTTATGAACTTTCTTTGTTTGTGAACTTTCTTTCTTTAGGGTGTATGTATTTTCTTGAGCCGCAAAAAATGAATATTTTCTGCCTAACCTTAACCTTCATCTAGGGTTGAGCCGGGCCGGCTGCCAAGAATCCCCGCCAAGTCGATCTCATGGCATGCTTAGTGCCCAGATTTACAAGAAGTAAATTAGGTTAAAGAACGGTAAGTAAGGCAGTCTCCTACCCAACCGTGGTTCAAGGTTCATCAGTCTCAGTAGCGGTATCTTTTATTGGATACAGAAAATGGCTTACCGATGGCGCAGTGATGTGACTGATGTGTGACCTAACTTGGGGGATGAACCTCTCCAGTGTCCACGGCGGCTGCCATAAAACATAGGTAAACAACTTCCCGAAATTCAGTAGAAAATCAGTGGGAGGGCTCATTCATCCGAAATAAAATAGGTTTGGAGGTCCCAACTTCTTTTATATCTCTTCAGACCTCCCTGAAAAGTTTCGTGCTCCAAGGCACAAATATGAGTAGCAAGTGGGGTAAACACTTGGTGAAAGTGTCCTTTTCCATGAATAACTTGGATCGTGACCCCAATAAAGATCAGAAATGTGCCCTGGGCTGTTGGGGTGAGCAGTGTGAAAGACCTAGGGGACCCAGAGTATTTTTATTCCATAGGAGAGAGCCGAAGAGACATTTTAGAGATGACTTCCGGAAGTTGCCGGAAATTGTGGCTATGCTGTTTACCCATGTTTTATTCCAGCCACCGCATCCCCAACTTGAGTCCCATCATTTGTCACATCACAACGGTCCGAATTTCCCCGTGAGCCAGTGTCTCAGAATTAGCTTAAAATACCACTACTGAGATTGATGAACCTCGAAACCGCGGGTTGGGTAGGAGACTGCCTTACTTACCGTTCTTTAAC